>CAUYQG010031257.1:0-30870 GCA_963574415.1 Tarsius wallacei | reverse complement strand
ATATGAACAGACACGTCTCAACGGAAGACATCCAAGCAGCCAACAGACACATGAAGAAATGTTCAACCTCACTAATCATCAGGGAGATGCAAATCAAAACCACCCTGAGATACCACCTAACTCCATGTCTGACAAAGGCTTAACATCTTGGATCTACAAGGAACTCAAACGGGTGGAAAAGAAAAAAACAAACAACCCCATTATAAAATGGGCAAAAGATATGAACAGACACTTCTCAACGGAAGACATCCAAGCAGCCAACAGACACATGAAGAAATGTTCAACCTCACTAATCATCAGGGAGATGCAAATCAAAACCACCCTGAGATACCACCTAACTCCAGTCAGAATGGCAATTATCAATTACTCAAAAAACAACAGTCGCTGGAGAGGATGTGGTGAAAAGGGAACACTTCTACACTGTTGGTGGGAGTGTAAACTAGTGCAACCTCTGTGGAAAGCAGTGTGGCGATTCCTAAAAGCTCTAAACACCAACCTCCCATATGACCTGGAAATCCCCCTACTGGGAATATACCCTGAAGACCTCAAATCACTCTGTAAAAAAGATACCTGCACTCGTATGTTTATTGCAGCATTGTTCACAATAGCAAGAACCTGGAAGCAACCATGCTGTCCATCAAAAGAGGACTGGATTAAAAAAATGTGGTACATATACATGATGGAATACTACGCAGCCATAAAAAAGAATGAAATCATGAATTTTGCAGCAACCTGGATGGAACTAGAGTCTATAATACTGAGTGACCTCTCACAGAAACAAAAAACTGAGTACCACATGTTCTCACTCACATAATAGACCTTGATCATCCAACATATTACCACAAGAAAATGACTGACAGTGGTGGGAAACTATGGTGGGGGGGGGAGGGATAAGGGAAGGGATTAATGGCAGTAAATACCTGTCTGGGGATGGGGGGACACTCCTTATCAACAAGGGTGCCTGAACAAGACATATTTGTGTACCTAACCCTTAACTGTACCCCTCAATATCACAATAAAAAAATATTATATATAAAAATAAAAACTAAAAAAAAAAAAAACAAGCCACAACAAACTTCTCTGCACTCTCCAATAGCTTCCTCTTGTACTTACATCAGTCCAAACTCCTCAGGGGCTTCAGGGCCGCTGATGACTCTCCTACCTCCCCAGTCACTGCCCCACATGCAATATGGAAGCTGCCACATAGGTCTTCCTATTACAGGCATACGCAGGTCTCCCCATGGGGTCTTCTTCAGAGCACTCAGATTTCAACAGGGCTAGAGAGCACTCTCCATTTAGGGTACTTGATGTCATCTGTTCAGAAAAGTGTTCTCTAATCCTCAATATGACAGTGGCTCCCGCATCACTGAGGTAAGTCCAAGGTCATCACAGTGTTTGATTTTCTTAAGAGCATTTCTTGGTGAGCAGAGGGCTGCAATCATTTGTCTGGATGATGTATGGTTGCCTATCGTCTCCCAAGGGGCAGGAGTGTGTCTGTTTGTGCTCACCGCAGCATCCTCAGAGCCTTATTTAGTGCCCAGAACACACTAGGACTCATGAATGTATGTTGAAGTGATGACGGAACAAAACACAGCACAGACCATCCTGAGTTCAAATCTCATCTCTGGGACCCTGGACAAGCTCAGAGCCACATAGGGCCTTCAGGTCTCATTTTCTGCATCAGTGAAACGGTGACAATTATGCCGGGGAGACACTTTGCTGTCATAATAATGCTGCAAAGCACTTTGAAAACACTGCAGTGCAACATGACCATAGATGGATGATTACTCTGACTATATCTGATATTAGTGCAGTGTGGGGCAGGAGGACATCCCCACCCAGTCCAGTGCCCCCGCAGCCCACTCACCTGGAGATACCTCCAGCAGAAAGCCCATCAGGGGATAGAGGGTCCCAGAGGTGTTGCGCATGCACCAGTATCGGCCCGAGTCCTGGCGCTGGAGGGCCATCATGGTGATGTTGATCACCTTGGCCTGGGCATCATCCTGCAGCAAGTAGCGGGGCCCCTCCGCCCAGACTCTGGTGAAGCCAGGCTCACACCTCTTCTTCCTGATTTTGCACCAAACCTTGCCCTCCACGCGGTTTTTGTAGCCCTTGTAGGGGCACTGCACAGACAGAGTCTGCCCTTCAGGAAGCCTCACTTTGGTGTATACGTTCTCAGCAGGGCGACCTGAGGAGACAGGGGGTGTTGAGTGAGGTCGGCCGAGACAGGAGGAAGGAGACATCTCAGGAGTTGAAGATCATGGTTAAGAGAGAGGAGGTAAAGCTTGTCCTGCTCCATGGAACTCACGGTCTGAGGGGGAAACACTCCCGACCCTCAGGGAGCTCCCCCAGGGTGATGGGGGGATACACAGGCCCTGCAAACAGCTAGCACCCAGTATGATGGGGGAACACAGGGCCTTCCCTCAGGAGCTTTCAGTCTTATGGGGGAGGTAGAGATGGCCCTCAGGGAGCCCCCAGTGTAGTGGAGGAAACACAGTCCTTATACTCGGAGATCCAAGAGACACAGTCACTTTCTTCACAGTATGTTCTAGTCTGATGGGACAGGGATAAGCTCTGTCTTCAGGGATTCCCAGTCTTGTGGTAAGGCCCAGGTCCTGCCCTCAATGAGGCAGATGTACGGACACAAACACAAGTCATTAAGTTCTGGAATTTCAGAGCACAAATACATCACAATGTTTTATTTTCTTAAGAGTACTTCTTGAGTTAAAATCTTGTTTCTACCACTTTCTTGTGTGATCAGGCCACCTAACATCTGTTTCTTTATCTTTCAAGTAGAATGAATAAGAAATTCCAATATCTGAAAAAATGGTGAGCTGTTATTTATTTCACAAGCAGGCTCACTGTAGTCATCTCTTAAATAGCAAGTTGTCTCAGTTCATTCTAGGTGGTCTTTAACTTTAAAATATTCTAGTTACATGAAATCCATAGATCAAGCCTGCCCAAACGTACATATAAACTCCCAGTGGAGTTGAACCAAAGTTGAACCAAAGGTTGCTACAATCATTCATTCCCTTTTCGCCTACAATATCTTGTAGTCTGTGCCCAGGTGTAAGATGTGGTCTGTGCCCTTCACGATCCAGTCTGGTGGAGAGAGCGCAGAACTGATGGAGGAGGGTGACTCAGGGACAGAAAGAGGGAGAGAGCTGCCGTGGGGTCCCTCCAGCCCTCTGCTCACCTTAAGCTCAGCACTTACTCCTCTGATAATTTCACTCCAGAGCCTTCCACTAACATACACATAGATAGTTTCTCCACAGGAGGACAGAATAGAGAACACACATCTTGATGTCAAACTAAATATGAGTTAAAACCCTGTATCTACCACTTTCTTGTGCGATCAGGTCACCTAACATCTATTTCTTTATCTGCCAAATGGGATTAACTGCACTCTCCTCCAGGGTAGCTGTGAGAATTACTCCCCAGGACAGTGCCTTGCACACAGTAGGTGCTCAATACATGCTTCCTTTCCTCAAATTCAGGGGTTCCAGACTTTCCCAATGGAGTCCAGAGCTGTGATAGTCAGGGCCCCAGAACCCAAGACATCTACTCCAGTGCCCACCCAGCAGCCCCTGTAACTGAGGTTCTGAGTAAGGCAACACGCTCTCTGAGCATCCCTTTCTCCCTTACAAACCTAAAGAGAATGACCGACTCCATTATTTGGTGGGCGAGCCCAGGACTTCTTAGCACAGGAGAGACCCCTCTTCTGCTGTGGCAGAGAGACAGAGCTGGGGTGACCTTAGAATGAGTCTCCTAGGTACTCTATTCACATGTGCCTCCCTCTCTACATCTCTTGCAGGTGGTGAGGAGTGGGATTTTCCAACACCCACCACGCCCAGAACTAAACAGGATGTGGTAACTTCGTTGCCATGGCAGCGAAGGGGCGGGATCGGGTGAGGCCCCCTTAAAAAGCACTGGCCGCTGTGTGGTAGGAAAGGCCTTCAGGGACCCTCCAGGACAGGAGCAGGGACAGGATGTGGCGTTAGCAAGCAGAGAAAAAAGTGTGTCCGAAGTGGATACATGATGCAATGCCTCTTGTCAGAACCGAACAGGGGTTCCCAGCAGAGGCCAAGCTCTGAAGGTTGTGTGAGGAAATTGAGTGTTCCTGCTTTGAGGCCTGAGGAAGCCTAACAGATAAAGGGGCCAGTGCAGAGAGGGTCCAGAGCTTTATCTTAGTTTAGGAGGTCTGGGTTAGCTTTGCCTGGGGCCAGATGTTAGGAAGGAACATTCTTTCTGGTCTCTGGAAAAGAGCTACTAAGTCAGCCTCAACCGCCTCCCCTCCCAACCCACAAGACATTAAACAAGATAACTGGGCAAGAAGAGCAGGGCGGAAGGTAGAGGAAAAGGCCCGGAGCTCCTGTCTACATACCCCCTCAAGCCAGCCCCCTCCTCCTCTCACCTGAGACGCAGCCTTGGAGCCACAGCAGCAGAAGCAGGAACATGGGAACCATAGCTCCATCCAGTTGGGGAAGTCTCAGGCTCAGCACCAGGCCAGGGCACCCCAGGGATCCAAGGTTGGGGCCCAGGCCCGCACAGGATGTGCCACCTGGGTCTGCCAGGGAAGGACCTGGGGTTCTAAAAGCGAAGTTGCCCATTTAGGGAAGTGAGGCAGTGTGGGGACCCACTGCCCCCAGCAGACCGCAGGGGCCCATGGAGCCTATCACAAGGGCAGCGCTGACAGCTGTTTCCGCCCTTTTCCTCGGAACTTCAAGCAGGTGTGGTTGCTCCACCCAGTCTGGGGCCCCAAGCCCAGGGAGGTTCGCAGAGGCATAGGGCTCCCTGCCCTCCCCCGCCTCCCCCAGAATCTGGTCCATAAGAGAGTCTGCTCATCTGAGGCAGGGGATTCAGCTAGGGGGCTGGACTGAGGTTTCTGGAACCTCAGGTACAGACTTTCCTGGAATCCTCTAGGCTCAGAGACCCAGAGATAGAGGCTGAGGAAGGGCATCTTGGACCCTAGTTTTTCACATACACACAAGCACAAGGAGGTTCTTACAAACCCTCACTCATTCATTCATTGCAATGCATTCATCTGTTTCTGCCTCTTTCTCTCTCCCAGTTTCCTGGACACTCAGAAGAGTCACTTGTGCTCACTGTTGCAAATAACCTCTTACAGGCCCACTTACAATCTTACTTTTGTCACAGGAGAAAAAAGATGCAAATTAGAAGTCTCAGAGCATACAGCCTGGCTTCAGGGAGGGGTTCCTGTGCTCTCACTTGTGGGTGCACGTACACACACTCACACACACACACACACTCTCACATACAGAGTCTCTTTCTCTCTGTAATTCACACATACACACATGCACATAGTCGCTCGCTCTTTCACACACACACACACACACACACACACACACACACACACACGAGCTGCCTCTCCTTTCCCTTGTCCACACATCTCCCATCTCTATCCTTCTCTCTGCCTCTCCTCCTGTCATCTCTACTCACCACCAGCTCTCTAGATTCCTAGTCCCTCATCCAGGTATCCTAAGGCCACCCCAGTGCTTCTCCTCACCCACCTCATCTGAAGAGCCCCTTCCTACCCTGGCTCTGCCTCCAGTCAGCACACAGGCATGCCCCTCAGCTTCCTCCTGTGCAACCGTATCTTGCCTCTGCAGCCACCCGGCTCCAGTGGAAATGACCCAGCACTTGGCCCAAGACCACACCTCCTTCACTTAGTCCCCAGGGCTAAAAATCAGAAGGACCGATTTCTGATGTCCAGTAGCTGTGTCATCCGCTCCTTTGGTGTGTGGGTGAACCCCCTTGGCTATGCATGCTCCCCCTACTCACCTGTGCCACATTTTTACTCCTAGACGGGACAGTCAAAAGTAAACTTGGGCACAATAAAATAATTAAAGAACTTAGTTGGACAAACACCTATTCACGGATCAGGCACCTCCGGACATAAAGAGGTTCAGGAGCTCCACTGGGAAGACGCAAGAAAAGGCCTTTACAGGACAAGTAAAGAAAAAAATTTAAATTGGTTACAGTTATATAGTTCCCTTATTTGGTCTATTCTGTTGGAAAGACCCTAGTTATTCATAAACTTGTTGGCGTATTCTCATTGGTTGAGCTTAAGTGCTACTATCTCTTAATGTGCATTTACAAGAAATAAATCAAGTTAAGTTTTGCTTACCGTTGCAAAGAAGATTGGGGTCACTTGTGAGATCTAACTAGTTTTGTCTGCTCAGGGGTCTTCAGGCTTGGTCTCTACTTTCATTGACTTTCACAAGACTCAAAGTAAAAAGGCCTCAAACTTGCATGACCACAGTCTTAAACTGACTTTGAACCCCCAAATCCCAAACCAAAGAAGTCTGTTCGGGCTGAGCCTAAACTTTTATAGTCTCTCAACACACTCTTTCATTCATTCATTTGCTCTCTCCACATCCTCATGGCTATACACGGGGCTTGGTAGACATCAAGGGCATAGGAAGAAGATGCAGCAACCACTTGAGACTTATTATGTTTTCCTTATGCACCCTTCCTTTTTTATGGCTTCCTGCCCAGACCTCTGGACCTCCCCATCTCCCTGAGTGCACAGGCCTCTTCCCAACACACATAGTGTCTTTTTTCACCCCTGCCCTCCATCAGAACAGTAAGTGACTTCAGGAGTGGAGGATTTATCCCTTGTAGGAACTTCATGTGGCTGGAATTAATGCTTCTACTAAACCCCTATACTGTGCCCAGCACTGAGTGAGGCATTGTCAAAAGTATGACCATTGTCATTGTTGTGTTGTTGAGCATATACGGATGCAAACACTCTCATTCATAAAGGAAAAGGAAGCGAGAGAAAATGGGCGTTGGGTTCCATCTTTCCTGAGGGAAATTTAGAATTATTTACCGAATTCTTAAAATATGTATAAATTTGACTTTTACTTATGAAATAATTCAACACAACAGTACTTTTATATTTATTATTCTAAAAAATGAAGACCTCATTTACATACAGTAAAATTCACCCTTTTCTATGTACAGTTTTGGAAGTTCAACACACCCATAGAGACTTGCATCCAATACCATAAGTGAGATAGAGAAGAATGTCATCTTCCCAAAAACTTGTCCCCTGTCCCTTCAGTCCCTGGAAAACATTGATCTAGTGGACTCTTTTTCTATAATTTTTCTTTTTCCAGGATGGAAATAGTACAGCATGTAACATTTCATGTTGCCTTCTTTTGATGGTCTAATATATAATTTTGCACGGGTCACATTTTTGTGTCATATGTAAGAAATTCTTTTCTTAAGCCAAGGTCACAATGATTTCTTAAACATGTTTATAAGATATAATTCACATGATATAAAATTGACCCGTTTGAAGTGTACAATTCAATGGTTTCCGTTATATCAACTGAGTTCTACAACCATCACCACAGTATAACTTTAGAGTATCTTTATTGCCCCCAAAAGAAACCCAATACCCATTTAGGGTCACACCCTATATTAGTTTCCTATTACTTCATACTTGATGGTTTAGAACAACAGTAATTTATTATCTCACAGTTCTGTAGGCCAGAAACCTGAAATCAGTATCACTGGACTGAGATTAAGGTGTCAGCAGTATTGCAGTGCCTCCAAGGCACCAGGGAAGAATTCATTCCTGACCTTTTCCAGCTTCGGGTGGCTGTCAGCACTCTTTGGTTTGTGACTGTGTTACCGTAATCTTCAAGACCAGTATCTTCAAGTCTTTCTGTTCCACCTCCACATCACATTCTCCTCTCTGCATTCAAATCTCCCTCTGCCTCCCTCTTATAAGGATATGTATGATTACATGTTGTGCTCATCACATAATTCAGGACAATCTCCACATCTCGAGATTCTTGATTTATTCACATCAGCACACCCTATTTTGCCATATAAGGCCATATTCACAGGTTCCAAAGATTAGGACATAGATATCTTTGGCGGGGGATCCATTTATCAGTTTACTACATTCCTCACTCCTATAGTTTCAGGCAACCACTAATCTACTTTTTGTCTTTATAGATTTGTCAAGTCTGGACACATCATAAACACATAATTGAACAATATGTGTTTCTTGTGCCTGACTTCTTTCATTTAACAGAATGTCTTCAAGATTCATCCACATTATAATAGCAATTGCTCTACAAGTTGTATGATGACCGAATAATATTTCACAGAATGGATTATATATGTGTGGATATATATATATATAATATATCTGTAGTTTATCCATTTATCACTTGAGGGACATTTTATTTGTTTTCACTGTTTGGCTTTTATGAATAGTGCTACTATGAAGATTCACCTACAAGTATTTTTGTGGACAACGTTTTCACTTCCCTTGAATACCTAACTAATAGTATAATTGCTGGTCCATATGGCAACTCTATGTTTAACATATCTGGGAACTAACTTGGAGGTTTAGAACAACGGGGGGGACCCCCAAAAAACAGGATTCTTTTCTGGAGGGTGGGTCCCTTATAGTACAGGCTTCCCTCATTAGGTAAGTGTTCTAGGAACTAGAACACCAGCTAGTGTTGTGAGAGGCTGCGTTTGGCTTCAGTGAATTTGGGGGGAGATTCTTCCAATGCATTGCCCATTTCATGATGGGTGATTTACACAGATAGTCTGCCCACACCGTGCTGAGTGTTCAGCAGTTTTTGTTTTGTTTTATTTTGTTTTCCACCAAAAATAGCATGACCCCCATGCCTCACTCTCCCTATTCACCCAATCTCTTCCCGAGTGACTTTTTGTTGTTTCCCTGGATAGAAAAAAATCCTCAAAGGCAAACGTTTTGCCGATGTAGAAGAGGTAAAAAAAAATGGCAGAAGCACTAAAAGACGTCAAAATTGACAAGTTCAAAAAATGTTTTGAGCAGCGGAGAAAGTATCTTGGTAGGTGTATTGCATCAAATGGGGAGTACTTTGAGGTTGACTGAAGTTTAAACATGTAAGAATACATGCTAATTTTTTATAAATGACTTCCAGGTTTTTGGGAGGTTCCCATCATATTATCTTATGGTTTTCAATTGTATTGACTTAGTGACTAATGATATTGATCATCTTCTAATGTACAATTTGGTCATTTGTATATCTTTTAGATAAATTGAATAATAGGGGTATTTGTCTTTTTAGCATTTGAAAAATGTTTTGCCTTCTCATTCTGGCTTCCATTGTTTCAGATAAGAAATTCACTACAATTTTAATTGGTGTTTATTTATGCGTAATCATTTCTCTTTGGTTGTTTTTAAGATATTTTCTTTTTCTTTAGTTCTCAGAAGTTTATTTATATTGTGTCTTTCTGGGTATTTCTTTGTGTTTATTCTATTTGAGAAGAAATCAGATCCTTGGATTATATATTAAGCCAAATTTTTGAAGTTTAACACTTTTCTTCAAATACTTTTTCAGTCTCATATTCTTTCTCCTTTTTTTCTGGGAGACTCATGATACAAATTTATCTTTTTTGTTAAAGTCCATAGATTACTGAGGTTCTGTTCATTTATTTTCAGTCTATTTTCTCTTTTTTATACAGATTGAGTAAATTTTATTGATCTATCCTCAAGTTCACTAATTCTATCCTTTGTCATCTCTACTTGCCTATGGAGTCTATCTAGTGAGCTTTATTTTAAAATTATTTTTATATATTTAGGTGCCACAAGTGTAGATTTCTTACATGCATATTTTGCATAGTAGTGACACCTGTGCTTTTAGTGTATCCATCACATGAATAGTGAACATTGTACCCAATGGGTAATTTTTCAGCCCTCACTGCCTCCCACACTCCCATTTTTTGTAATCTCCAATGTCTATTATTCCACTTTGTATGTCCATGTGTATGCATTGTTTAGCTACCACTTATAAGTGAGAGCATGGGATATTTGACTTTCTGTTTCTGAGTTATTTCACTCACAAGCATAGCCTCCAGTTCCATCCATGTTGCCGTAAAATACATGATTTCATTCTTGTTTATGGATGAGTAGTATTTCGTGGCATATATATTTTTTTTTTCTTAGTCAATCCTCCATTGATGGACACTTCAGTTGACTCTGTATCTTTGCTATTGTGAATAGTGCTGTGATAAACATGAGTGCAGTTATCTAAATGAAGTAGAGACCAGGAAAACAATGCAAACGATCAACAAAACAAAGCTGGTTCTTCAAAAAGATAAACAAAATTGATAATCCACTAGCTAGACTAACCAAGAAAAGAAGTGAAAAGAGCCAAACTTAAAAAAAAATAGAAATGAAAAAAGAACATTAGATTTAATGCCACAGAAATACAAAAGAACATCAGAGTAGCTATATACTCACAATCTAGAAAACCCAGAGGAAATGGATAAATTCCTGGAAACGCATAGCTTCCCAAGACTGAATCATGAAGAAATAGACCTCTAGAATAGATCAATAACGAATAGTAAGATTGACTCAACAAAAAATTTCCCATAGAAAAAAGCCCAGAACTGGATGGATTCACAGTCAAATTCTACCAAACATACAAAGAAGAACTAATACCATTCCTCCTGAAACTATATTTAAAAATTAAAAAGGACAGAATTACCCTAACTCATTCTATGAGGCCTGTATCACTCTGATATCAAAATCAGACAAGAAGAAAACATAAAAATAAAACTATAGGACAATATCTCTGATCAACATAAAGGCAAAGATCCTCAATAGAACACTAGCAAATCAAATCCAACAACATATCTAAAAGACAATTCACCATGATCAGGTGGGATTTATCCCAGGGATGCAATGATGGCTCAACATACAAAGATCAGTAAATGTGATACATAACATAAACAGAATTAAGGACAAAAACTATATGATCATCTAAATAGATGCAGAAAAAGCATCCAGTAAAATTCAGCATTGCTTTATTATAAAAATCCCCCAACAAACTAGATATAGAAAGAACAAACTTCAACATAATAAAGGCCATATGTAACAAACCCACAGCCAACATCATACTTAGTGGGGAAAGTTGAAAGTATCCCCTCAAAGAACTAGAATAAGACAGGAATGCTCACTTTTACTACTCTTATTCAACATAGTACTGGGAGTCCTTATCAGAGCAATAATGCCAAGAAAAAGAAAAGCATCTAAATTGAAAAACAGGAAGTCAAATTATCCATGTTCATTGATGATAGGATGTTATATAGAGAAAACTCTGAAGATTCCACCAAACTCTTAGGTTTGATAAATGATTTCAGTAAAGTTTCAAGATACAAAATTCACATATAGAAATTAGTAGCATTCCTACACACCAATAAAAATATAGTCAAGGACAAAATCAAGAAGGCAATATTATTTATAAAAGCTCTTATGTATGTATATATATATGCACATATATATATAAGCTCTAATATATATATATACATATATAAGCTCTAATATATACACATATATATATAGAGAGAGAGCTTTTATATATATATACATAAATAATATCTAGGAATAGATTTAACCAAGGAAGTAAAAGATCTCTATAAGGAGAATCACAAATCACTGATGAAAGAAATCATAGATGACATAAACAAGTGGAAAAATATCCCATGCTCGTGGATTGAAAAAATTACTATCATTAAAATGACCACACAGCACAAAGCAATCTACAGATTCAACACAATCCCTATCAAATTATTAATGCCATTTTTCACAGAATGAGAACAAAAATCTTAAAATGTATATGGAACCTCAAAACAGTCTGAATAACCAAAGTAGTCTTAAAGAACAAAGCTGGAGGCATCACATTACCTGACTTCAAATTATACTACAAATTTATAGTAACCAAAACAGCATGCTACAGGTATAAAAGCAGACACACAGAGCAATGAAACAGAATAGAAAATCCAGAAATAAAACCACCTACTTAAAACTCATCTTTGACAAAGTTCACAGAAGCATAAATGGGGAAATGACACTCTTTTCAATAAATAGTGGTTAGAAAACTGGATGTCCCTATGCAGAAGAATGAAACTGGACCCATATATCTCACCTGATATAAAAATTAACTCAAGATGGATTTATGACCCAAAACTATAAAAACCCTAGAAGAAAACCTAGGAAGAACTCTTCTGGATATTGGCCTAGGCAAATCATTTATTATAAGTTCTCAAAAGCAAACATCACAAAAACAAAAACAGACAAATGGTACATAATTAAACTAAAAAGTTTCTGCACAGCAAAAGAAATAATTAACAGAGCAAACAGACAACTTACAGAATGGGAAAAAAAATATTTGCAAACTATGCATCTGACAAAGGGCTAATATCCAGAATCTGCAAGGAACTCAAACAACTCAACAAGAAAAAAGCAAATAATCCCATTTAAAAGTGGGCAAATAGGCTGGGCACAGTGGCTCTTGCCTGTAATCCCAACACTTTGGGAGGCCAAGATGGGAAGATTGCTTGAGCCCAGGAGTTTGAGACCAACCTAGGCAACACAGCGAAACTTTGTCTCTATAAAAAAATTAGCCAGGCATGTTGGTGTGCGCCCATAGTCCAGCTACTTGGGAGGCTGAGGCAGGATTGCCTGGGCTCAGGAAGTCAAGACTGCAATGGGCCATGATCAGACTCCAACTGAAAAAAAATGGGGAAATAACATGAACAGACATTTTTCAAAAGAAGACATCCAAGTGGTCAAAAAAACATATGAAAAAAAATGTTCAACATCACTAATCAGAGAAATGCAAATCAAAACCACAATGAAATACCATCTTACACCAGTTAGAATGGCTATTATTAAAAAGCCAAAAACAACAGATAAGTGTTCTTTTTTCTTTTGCAGAGAAAGAAAAGAAAAAAGAACACATACACTGGTGGTGGGAATGTAAATTAGTACAACCTCTATGGAAAGCAATATGGAGATTTCTCAAAGAACTAAAAATAGAACCACCTTTTGATATAGCAATCTCACTAATAGATACAAGCCCTAAGGGAAACAAATGATTATATAAAAAATAGTAAGCTTTTTATTTTGATTATTGTATTTTTTAGTTCCCAAATATTATTTTGTTATTTTGCTACTGATTTCTCATTTAATTCCAAAAAATTCTGAGTTTGTTCTTTGCTTTTCCTTTTCTTTATGATGTTTTATGACACAGATGAGGTTTTTTGGTTTTTGTTTTGTTTTTTAGAAAGCAGGATTTATTGAGAAGACAGAAAAGCTCCCACAGTGGGAGGGAACCCAAGAGGGTTGCCCAACACAGAAGGTTTTTAAAATGTTAATTTTGGCAAACATACCAGTCTTTTTTCTCTGTGGTTTCTGCCTCTTTTATATCGCTCACATACACCTGCTCTGACCAGGATTGAATCCTTGTGGAGCTATTTTTTTAGTGCTGTAATATTTTCTTATTTAACATGTATCTCTCCAATCAATTGAAAATTTATTTTAGATTAGAGTATGAAGACAGGGTAAAAAAAAATTTCCCAAATAAATATGCTCTGTTTTTATGTGTGAAATAAAATCACTGAGGTATTGTAGTAAATGTATCTATATATTTGGACTGTTTTTGACAGACTCATAACCTCTATTCACTTTGGGGTCATCCTTAGCAGTGAAATCTACAGTGATTTACTGATCCTCAAAAAGGGAGGGAGGAATAAAAGATGAAAACATAAGAAAAATTACCAGGTGTTATTTTAAAAGATAACAAGCTGAACAAAGTTCTCATAAAGGAATAAATTAAATGATCTATTACAGATTAAGCAGAACTAATGGGGCAACAATAATTTAAAATAAACAATAAGAATTCTCACAGAGATAGGGGACAATATTAGAAGACTGCAATGGAAGCAGACAATAATGAAAGACAAAAAAGATATTAATTATGAAAAGGGTAATTGTTGAAATATTTCTTTTTTTATTTTTTAAAGATATGTAAGGCAGCTTTATTTGTAACGATTGGAAACAGCCCAAATGTCCATCAGTAAATGCAGAATTTCATTCTGATTTATTCATACTCTGAAACACTATGACCTGGACAAAAAAAATATGAAGTAGATTTAAATGTATTCATAGATAAAAAAATATCTCTTGATATACAGCAAGTGAAAAAAAAATACTGAAAGGATACAGACCAAACTGTGTGAGAGAGTGGAGGGTGATTATTTTCTTTGTCTACTTCTGTATCATTTGAAGTGTTGTATTTAACTTTTTAGACAAAAAAATAAATAAAAATAAAAAGGACCAGCAGAATAAATGTAGGACAACCCTGGGCTTACGTCATAGCTCTACCAACTCATAAGCATTATCCTGTAGTTTTTAGTAACTGGAATGACTAGCAGAAGAATGATTGGGTGAGGGAAAGATAGGGTCAAGGAACGCTCCCCAAAGGCATTAGCATCAATAAAGTAACAGAAAGGGTAAGAGAAAAATTAGGAAGTATGGAGGATAGACATAGGTCAACATCTCCCAGAAGGATAAAAAGAGAATAAATGGAGGAGAGGAGCTCTGAAAAAAATTGCATTAAAAATTTATCATAATTAAAGAAATATATACAAGGGGAGACTCCAAAAAACCAGAATTATTTTTTGGAGGGCGGACCCCTAGTAGTACCTTCAGAATTTGTTCCTCTGGATCAAAGAGTCAACCAAAGTTTTTATCTGGAAGTTTTGAAAAGGTTATGTCAGATTCGAGGAAGAAACTTCCCGAGTTGTGGCTAACAGGTGACTGGTTCTTCCACCATGACAATGCACCTGCCCACACCACACTGAGTATTCAACAGTTTTTTTGACCAGAAATAACATGACCCCTTGCCCCACCCTACATATTCACCTGATCTTGCCCCGAGAGACTTTTTGTTGTTTCCCTGATGAAAAAAGTCCTCAAAGGGAAACATCTTGCTGATGTGGAAGAGGTGAAACAAAAAACAGCAGAAGCACTAAAAGACATCAAAATGGACTTTCTCAAAAACTGTTCTAACCAGTGGAAAAAGCATCTCAATAGGTGTATTGCATTAAATGGAGAGTACTTTAAAGGTGACTGAAGTTTAAATATGTAAGAATAAATTCAAAATTTTTTATAAATAAATTCCAATTTTGGGAGCGTCCCCTCTCGTAAGACATCAGATTGAATGTGTTCAGAGAGTTCCAAATAGAATGGATAATTAAATATCCCATATTAAACATATTACAATAAAAATTTCAAGGAGAAAATTACAAAATGTTCCAGAGACGTAAAATAGGTCAGTTAGGATGAACAAATAACAGGTTGTTATCAGACATTTCCATAGCAACACTGAAAATAATGAAACGATGTTAAATGTTCAAAATTTTAAAGAAATATACCTCTTTGAAACATTATCTTATGACATAGAATTTACCACAAGGTTGAAAATAGTGGTAAAGGGAATTAAGACAATTTTGAGACAAAGGATGTTAAGATAAAACATTTAAAAGTTATATCTAAATGCTAGCTCTTAGCATTTTGACTGAGGCAGATGCATTTTTGTTCAGTCTGCTTTTACCCACTACTAGTGTTCTTTAAGTGAATCTCGATATTTCTGTACTGTACTGTAAGTGAATTTGTCCTAATTTATTGCAGTTGTATAAGTTTAATAAATCAAGAAAGGCTTAGCCACATACATCTGCAGTGACTTCAGCATGAGTGTTTATATTTATAAACTATTTTAATTATAAAAATTTCCAAGCATAAAGATAATTATACTTCTAACTACCATGTACCATCACTCAGCTACATTTTTTTCTCACCTTCCACTTTTTTATTGACACAGAGTCACAGGAATCACATACTCTCTAGTTGTCTAGATTAGTAGTTTAGACAACACGAGCTGACAGCATTAATTCAATGTCTGAGATCCTGCAACCCGGCAAATCCTATCTGGGCATCAATTCTAAAGGAAGTTTCACATGACTCCACAAGAGACTATAATGGAGGACACTCATCACGCATTGTATGCAATATGGAGTCATGAAGGCAAAACAACGTATGTACCCTAGACTTTGAATGATGCACTGTGGGAGACACACACAATGGAATAAGCTCCAGCACCAAAAAGCAATGAGTTGGGTGTATGTATGTATGTATGCACCCAGCAAAGAGCAAAAAAAAAAAAAAGTATACAAAAAAGATATGTCACAATTTCTTCTATGTAAGTTAAAATATAGTCACAGAAAAAAGTGCTGCATGCATTCAGATACATTCAGATTTAAGGTTACATGCCAAATGCATTAGAGAGTTGCCTTGAAGGGGGAGGCAAGTAGAAATAGGAAATGAGGATTTAAAACATAAATTAAAAATGAAGTAACACAGAAAAATGCCTCACACAGAAAGGTGCTAGCCAAGTGGTATAAACTGAGATATACATGAAGAAAATTCTGTTTGTCATTCCTCTCCTCCACAAAAAAAAAAGGAAAATAAAGTGGTTCCTGTTTTATATTGAGTGCTCTCTTCATAGTGGCCTTTTTCAGGGCTGATATTCAGCTGCTATGCAGTGGTATCCCATATTAGCTGTTTATTCATGGTGGACCCCCTTTCTGAGTGGCCAACCCAAGGCATTACTGGATGTTACCTGCTCTGAATGTGACTGCATCTTTTCTTATTTAATGGATGTGATCTCCTCTTCTGTTCCCTTAAACATTTAAAGACTCTGTGGCTTCAGCAGGAGTGTTTCTGTTTTGTGTTTAACATGTGGAGAAATTCATAGCCTAAAGAAGGAAATCAAGTTGAACAATTAGAATAATTTTATAATAATTCTTTTCATTCTAATTGTTCAACTTGATTTCCTCCTCTAGCTATGAATTTCTTCACATGTTAAACCCAAAATTTTGGACCCTGATTGTCAGATCTTATTTATGGATGGATGTTTTGAGCTCCTGTTTTGAGCTGCTGAGTCACCTGCTCTTGTCATTTTAATGCATCTGATCTGTTTTTTAATCAGTCTGCTGATTGTAGCCTTTCTTAGTTTCAATTTTATCAATTATTTTCAAGTTACTGTAATTTCATTTAAGATATCTTGGGTAGGAGAGAAGGAAGGAGATACGTCTGCCATCTTGTTCAGGTGGCCCTGACACATTTAATTCCAGGGGCTTGAATTCAGCCACAAGAGGAAATACATAGGTCTCTCAAACATGCAGAAGCAAGAAACAGAAAAGTGTGAGGCATCCTGGTGCCTAGCTGAGGTGAGTCTGGGAGAATGAGGGGGTCCTGGAGAGAAGGAGTAGGAGTACAATTGAAGAATATCCTGAGCTGGGTGTTGACCGAAATGCAGGTAAACCTCCCAGGAGTGATCCACTTGGGGGAAGGTCAGCACTGCAGAAATGGATCTAAGAAGGTTCAGTGCTAGGGTGGGGGGCCACCACAGGGGACTTCAGGGGCTAGCAATCATGTCCAACAGGCTAGAGTACTGGCCTTTCCTCACAGGACTGTAGGACTTGATGATTAGGGTGGCTCCCAATAGCTGGGCAGAACAAGGAGAAAAGGGAATTCATCCTGTTACCAAACACCAAGGGTTCAGTCAGGGTCCTGCTGCTCATTGCACAGAAAGCCAATCACTGAAACAAGTATTGCCAGGGAAGAAGGCTTTTTATTTCGATAGTATCATCAAAGAAGAATGGGAGATTGTCTCAAATCTGTCTCCTTGTCCCATTAAAATTAGGAATTCATATGGTGGGGCAGGAATACAGAAAACAGGAATTGGTGGAGTGGGTAAAGGAAGAGAAGTTGGTAAACAGGAGGGGTCTGGCATTTTATTGTCTGGATGTGGTGATCTGGCAAATTTCAGTTCCTTGATTCTATAGAGGTGAAAGTCTGTTTCCTGAGAAAGGAACTCAGATAAGACAAATGTAAGTTTCAAACTTGAAAACCAAGAGAGTCAATTGCTATGCTTATTCAAAAAAAAACCGAAACTATTAATTCTATGGGGATGTAGGGCTGGTTTCAATCCTGGATCCACCGATGAAGCTAAACATACCCAAGGGTTCTGGGCCTGGACTGGGCTGACAGAATCAGAAACCTCCATTACTGCTGTCCCCGTGGTAGCCTTTGACCCTAAGGAGGGGGCAAGGAAGAAATTCATAAACAGAAGTGAACACATTCCCTGACCCTCTCTCCTGCTCCTTTCTCTTACCCTGTCCCTGTTACCTGTCTTCCTCCTCCCCTCCCTTCTCCCTGTTACCTGCTTCTAGCCTCACCTCTTTCTATCCCCTGAAACTATGCAGGCACTCTCAGGTTTCTCTTCCTGCCCCTTGTACTCTCAGGACAGAGCCTGAGGCAGTCAGGCATGGGGGCTCTGAGAAAACCACTGTCTTTCTCTAAGCTCCATTTCTGAGGGAAGGCAGAGATCATGAGAAATAATGCATATCTAAATTAGACTCAGCTATAATTTTTCCTGCCTCTGTGCTCTGGCTACTTTTTGGCCATCTTTCTTGAAACAGAATATGGTCCCAGCTCCACTGTCCCCCAGGCCAACTCCAGGCCCCACTCACCTGGCACCTGCAAGTCAGGAGTACTAACAGGACTCACAACACCAGGTCCTTGACCATGAGGAGTCCACACAGCACAGAGACCAGGAGTTTGGGGACAGTTGAGCCAAGGCAGGAAGGGGCACTTGATTTCCTGCAGGGAGGAAGGAGAAAGGAGGATACATGGGCTGGGATGTCACCTGATCCCCTTGCGGCTGGAGCTATTTGTATAAGGACCCCACTGTGAACTGACTATGCACAAGGGTGGGGTACAGGGGCCACAGGGGTCTCCAGGACTGAAAGGGGATCAGGTCATAGGAAACCGAGGAGACTTGCCTGGAAGTAAAGACTGACCAGAGAAAGAGCAAGGCATTAGAGTTCAGGGTTTGGAAGGGTTAGAGCCAGGAAGCAAGAACTCTCTGACCAGGTCAGAATGGACAAGGCCATCGGGATGACCCAGAAGCAGGAGGCTACTGAGTCTAAAAGAGAAAAGCATATATTCTGGGAAAAGACAGTCCCCAGAATTAGAGCTAGGCAGGCCAGGGGTGGCAGCCACACAGAGGGAATTAGGGAGGACTCTCAGGATCAATGGTTAGGAGGCCTAGTTCTATGTACTATCTCTGTTTCTAAATGTCAGGTCCTGTGCAGTCTCTGGGCCTCATTTCCTCAGCTGTGATAGCTTGGCTGATCCTGAAGATGCTCTTGGCTCTGAATCCTAAGAGACCCCTCCCTCACATCTGTGAGGCCATCAGGGAATGAGGAACACATTAAGCTCTCTCGTGCTTCATCATCAGGGTTCCTGTGTGCCACCCCCCTACTGACACTGAGCACTTTAAACCATCCCCACTTTGCTGGGGGAAAATGGATTGCCTGGTTGTTTTAATGGACATTTCCTCAATTATTGAGTGTGAACATCCTTGAATGCCTTTTCAATTTCTTTTATAAACTGTCTTTCACATACTTTACCCATTTTTCCACTGAGATTCCAGTCTCTTTCTTGTTGACCGGCATTAATTCCTTGTGTATCACAGATAATATTGCTCTGTTCGTTTTAGACATTTTCAATTAATGTTTCCCAGTCTGTCAACTGTTTGACAACTTTTCCTACAGTGCTATTCATGGAATAGAATTTCTCAATCTTGATGTAATGAAATTAATTTTTAAAAATAATTTGTGTTTATAAAGTTTTGTGTAAAAAGTCCTTTCTTACCTCTAGGTCACACAGATGGTAATCTGCAGTAATAATCTATTAGCATAATAATTTTAATTTTTACATATACAAGTTGAATCCATCTGGAGTTCATTTGCATATTGTTAGATATGGATCCAGTTGTTTCATTAGTTTACTTTTTTATTATATTCCTCCCATTTTCTCAAAGATGTCTACCAAATAATGGGTCCTTCCCCCCACTGATTTATGGTGCTATCTTATCATAAAGTTCGTCCCTTAATATACAAGAGTCTGTCTGGAATTCACTTGTTCACTTGTTCCATTTATCAGTTCTCGCACCAGCACCACACCGTTATCAGTTGTATTACTTAATATTTGTCAGGCAAGTCCTTCCTTTCTATTTTTACTTTTTTGTGATTGACTTAGCAAGGTATGCATCTTCTTTTCCCATATAATTTACAAGTAAATTTATCAAGTACCTAAAACAAGTAAACTGAAGTTGTGTTTGGGATTATATTTCAGACTTTTTAATTTGCAGGAAATTGACATCTTTATAATATTATTGTCTCATTCAAGATCATGGATTATTTCTATTGGTTCAAATCGCTTGTCATTTCTTAGCATTTTAGTGTTTTCTCCAAAGAGGTCTTGGTTAAATTAATTCACCCTAGAAACCTTATAGATTTTGCTGCTGAAATGAATAGTCTCTGATTTAGATTTTTCTAAATGATTATTCTTCACAGAGAGCTATTTTGTGGTATTTGTCAGTTGGTTTTGAATCTGGCAGCCTTACTAAACTCCCTTGTGAGATATAATAGTTTGTTGTTTCTGCTCATTTTTTTCCAAGTAAAAGATCCCATCATCTGCAAATTGTGACAGTTCCTCCTCTTCTCCTCTAACTTACTCTCTGGTTACCTATTTTCCTATCTTCTACTGTTGGCCAGAACCTCTAATACTATAATAAGCGTTAGTAGGAGCTGTATTTGAATTTGAATTATACTTTCACCACTTAGCAATATTTATTGCAGTCACTGGTGTACAATCTTTACCTAGTTTTGTTTTTCTACTTCTATCTTATTAAAGTTTTTTTATATACTATAAATGTGTTGAATCTTCCCAAAAACTTTTTCTGCATTGTTTGACATTTTACCCTGTAGTTTATTAATTGCACTCATTTACATTAATAGATTTTCTAGACATGAACAATCTTTTCAGTCCTGGGATAAAACTCCACCTGAAAACAATACATTACTTTTTAATATATTGTTGAATTCAATTTGTTAATATTTATTTTGGTTTTGACTCCATATGCAACAAAGAAATGAACCTATATAATTTTTTTGCTTTACCCTTAACTGGTTTTGAGATGAAGATGACACCAGCCTTTTCAAATGACCTGGGCAACTTTTGCTTCTTCTCTATTTTCTGCAACATCTTGTATAAAATATGAATCAAATGTTTCTTAAAAGATTGAGATACCTGTAAGACCATCTGATTCTTGAAATTTCTGTGAGATTGGGTCTTCTCTAACTTTTCAAGTCTTCCATTTTATTAATCTACTCAAATCTATTACTTCTTGTGCCAGTCTTGATATTTTACATAATCTTAGGAATTTGCACACTTTATTATTTAAAATAACAAGATATGATTCATGATTTATTCATTAAAATATCTTTGTGAGTATGTGGTTATTTTCTTCTTTTTCTTCAGTTAGTTTGTTGTCTTCATTTATCTTGCTCCATCTTGATAAAAGTATGTCTATTTTATAACCATTCAAAGAATAAATTATGGGTTTCCTTGATCTCCATTTTAAAAATCCATTTCATTTATTTCAGCCCTCACCATCATTATTTTCCTCTTTTATGTGTCTTTGGGTTTGCTCTGTTGCTCACGTTCCATCTTCTTGGGATGCTTGCTTAGCTCATTAATTTTTCACCTTTTGTTTTCCAACAAGTGTATTCAAAGCTATTAACTTGCTCTCTAAATACTAGTTATGCCCCAGAAATATGGATACTAATGCATATATTATAAAAATACTTTTAGCATATATTTAATAATTTATATAAGAATATGTTAGTATGTTATTTCTTTTATGCATTCTTAATTTTATTGTATTATGTTTGGAGAATAACTTCTGTATCATATAGACGCTTTGAAACTTCTTCAAGCTTCGTTTATGTACCTATGCAAGGTCTACTTTGTAAGTACATTCCATGTATTTCAAAGAAAGTATATAATCTGTTTTTATTTGTGTAGAGTTATAAAAATGTGTATGTCTACATATACACAGTTTATATAGAGTGTATTTTATTAAATATTTATAATTTATAATATGGTTGAAATAATTTCTAAATATGTAAATACATATTTTGTATATATTTAAATATTAGTTATTTACTCAAATATATAATTTGTTATATATTTATTCTATCTGCTTGTAAATATACCATAACATATAATATATTTGTAAATATTATATAATGGTATACATTCTAGAGTTTATCAGTTATCTGGTTTAGAACTTAGATTCCTCTGTTTAGTTTTTGTCGCATTGGTCCTTGATCCAGATGTGATTCTCCAAATGCAATGGTTATTGATTTACTTCTCTCCTTACATTTCTGATAGCATTTCTTGATATGTTTTATGGACAAATATTTAGGTATACATATGCTTATGATAATTCAATTTTCTTATTCAAATGTGCCTTATATCAGTATCTATTTTATATTAGTCTCATTATATTTAACCTTAAATTCTATATTGTTCAATATTGAGAGTGCTGTAGCAGCTTATTTTGTTTTATACTAGCCAGATATATTTTTCTTACTTTTATTTTAACCTTTTAAAATCTTTTAAAAATGTATTTATTCCCAGGTAATTTGTTGGTATTTTTCAAAAACTCAGAAAGTCTCGGTCCTTATTTTGTGAGCTTAATCCACTTACATTTAATGGAATTACTTTTTAATGGAATTGCTTTTTATATTAGGACTAATTCCTGCCTTTTTATTTCATTTTTTCCCACTTATTGTGCTTTATTTTTTTAAAATTCTCTTCTTACTTTCCTTTGTATAGAGTTTATCTTTCTGGTTTAATAGAAATACATCATATTTACTTAACTTAAAGACTCATATCCATATTGATTTACTCCAATTGCTACATTAAACATATCAATATTACATATTGACTTTCATGAGACAGGTACCTAACAATCCACTCATGGGCTTCTGGTCTCTCCTCCTCACCCCACATTGGTATTGTCTAGACCAGGGGTGTCCAATCTTTTGGCTTCCCTGCGCTACATCAAGTAAAGAGGAATTGTCTTTGGCCACACATAAATTATATAATATGCAGAGGGTACCAAAAAAATCTATATACATTCTAAGAAAGGAAAAAAACTGTATTAAAATTATAGATGAATACAAGTCACACTTGACATCTGCAACTACAAGATGTACTCAAAGTGGTTACCATCAGCATCCAGACACTTCTGATTATGGCAAATTAAAAATAATACATAGATGGCATCTCTTAAAATATGTATACTTTTTTTGGCACTCCCAGTAGTTAGTGTATATACATAAGAATTCTTTTATTTTTTATATTTGTATTAGAAAGTTTAGAAAAATGAGAACAATATAAAACTAATGGGAAATTTGACCTTGTTTTTGTAAAACTAATCTATTATTGTCTGGTTTGATGGACGTGGTCACAATTCTTAGTGAGTTCTCAAGGTGTTCATCAAAAATGCTTCTTCAAATTTTGCTCTTTGTGTCCCTCATAACTGAAAACAGCTGCTCACAAAGGTATGTGCTGTCAAAAGGCAATGTCATGACTAAGGCATGATTGTGAACTTTAAGAACTACGTGTGGGGACATGAACAAAATAAATGCTAAAAAAATCACATGATGTTAAAAGGTTTTGTGGGACTACATTACTAACTGTCCTGGACCACAGATTGTACATACCTGGTCTAGAAAGTTATTTTCAATTGTTATGAATATATTTTCTCTTTTTAGTTTGCTTGTATTGTCTTTTTTTAAAAAAAAGTCAAAAACATACTTTATCAAGGTGCTTGGCCTCACCTCTTGTGGAAGTTCTAAGATTTGTTTCTCATGGTAATTGAGTCTGTCCTCCAGGAGTATTTGGGTGAGAAATTTTTGCACATGAAAACCTTCTGAGGCCTTGAAAGTCCAAAGGTATTATGACCTCACATCGGAATGACAATTTGGCTGGATTAAAAATCCTAGATGTAAAGTATTTTGCTTTATTACTTTACAATTATTATTCAATTATCTTCTTCAATCTCTGGTTCCTCTTAGGAAATCAGATGTACATTTAATTCTTGTTTCTTTGCGGCTGATCTGAAAGCCTTTAGAATTTTCACTCTGTTTTGATGTCTTACCTTTCACACAATGGGTTCAGAAGTGTGTGTGCGTTTTTCCTCTTTTCCTCTCCTGGCAATATATAAATCTTTCCCAGATGAGATCTTTCCTTTTTCTATGATATTGAAAAATTTATCTAGATTGTTTCTTCAAGTATTTCTTTATTTCCATCTTTTTTCTTCAACAGGGATTTCCAGTACCCATAAGTTAGCATATCCTCTTTTCTCCTTCATGTCTCTTAAGTTCTCTTTGATTTTTTTTTAATCTCCTATATTTTCTGGGAATCTCTGTGAGAATTCCTTGCTTTTTTTTCCAGCTCAAGGCTATGCTTTATTTATCACATATGTTGTAGTCTATAATATTTTCAAAACTGGTATTATCATTTAGTTCTTTTTAATGATTCTTGTTCTTTTTTTTTTTAATTGGACAAATGGTCAGTGTTTAATTTGACTTTTTCCAAATATAGGCCCCGAGATTATAAATTGAAAGCACGAACAGCCATGTAAAAATATAATTGGACAAAGGCCAGCAATGGTGTCCCATGCCTGTAATCCCAGCAGTTTGGGAGGCCCTGGAGAGAGGATTACTTTAGACCAGGACTTCAAGACCAGTCTGGTGTAGTGCATTAATTACTGGGGAACATGAAGTGAGAGGATCACCGGGGTTCAGGAAGTGGAGTCAGCAGTAAACCAGGATCATGCCGCTGCACTCCAGCCTGGTTGATGGATATATATGATTGCACAAAAAGGATACAATCTAAAGTTAATGAACTGAGTAGGGAAATCAACAAGGCTTTTCTATCTAGGTTCTTCTTGGCCTCTCTGAGCATGAATTCCTTCCTTCTGGGTATGGGGCAGGGCCCTCTCTGGAATGGGGGTCTTATGACTTACAGTGAATCAAGGTAGGTCAGATAATTTCTTTATCTGACCTACGAATATTTTTTTACGAATATTTTTAGGTTTTATGACTGTCTTTGGGGAACAAGGGCTCCGATTTGTATGACAACCTCAGTAAAGAGGGGTTCTAGTTTATATAACTGGTCTTGGGAGAGGATGGGACTGAGAGAGTAGATGACAAAAAGGTCAGAGAAAATACTTATTTCTGGGGTTACTGCTAAGTTCTATTTGGGGGGTATTTTTTCTGAGCTCAATCACATACATTTAAGCAATCAAATTCCAAAAGTAATTATTTTCTTTTCTTTTACTTTTTAATAGAAATGAAGACTCACTATTTTGCCCAGGCTGGTCTTGAGTAACTGGGCTCAAGCAATCTTCCTGCCTTGGCCTCCCAAACATGTGACACTGAGCCTGGCTCTGACAGTAGTCTTAATCCACATAGTTTCTGTCTCCGCTCACCCCTCTAGACTGATCATATTTACCTAGAATTGTTCTGCCATCAGTGTCCATAGATCCACTTCACAAGATTCTATCATGGAGTGTGTTGTCATTTTTTAAGGTAGTAGTTCTAAAATGCGTAGTTATTTTGGCTTGTGACTTCAGATTCCTTTAGGAGTGTCAGATACCCAGTCTGGTAATGGGGAAGAACTGAAAGCTAAATCCTCTACCTAGTGAGTATTGAAAATTAGAGGGAAGCTGGGCTCGGTGGCTCAGCCTGTAATCCCGTGCCTTGGGAGGCTGAGGTGAGTGGAATGCCTGAGCCCACGGGTTCGAGACCTGCCTGGGCAACTTGGCGAGACCTCATCTCTACAATAAATTTTTTAAAAATTAGCCGGGTGTGGTAGCGCGCGCCTGTAGTTCCAGCTACTTGAAAGGTTGAGGCAGAAGGATTGCCGGAGCCCAGCAGGTCGAGGCTGCGGTGGCCAGGAGCGGCCACTGCACTCCAGTCTGGGTGACAGAGTGAGACTCCAACTCAAAAAAAAAACAAAAAAAAAACCAAAAAAAAGAAGAAAAATTAGAGGGAGAAGCTCCAGAGCATAAGGTACCCTCATTAGCTGCCATTCTTGTCTTCTGGTTAGGGTTTCACCATTAAACTCCCAGAAGAGTGTCAGGGAGCAAATGTTCATAGGAAGCTGGTCATCTGTTTTCACTAATTCCTCACTGCTTTTCCTGTGCCTCATGGTCTCCCAGAGAACCTGTGACCTAGACTATTGCAGCCTATTTCTAAGGTGAAGGTGGCCTCAAAACTCATGACTGCAAGGTTAGGAGCAGGATTTAAAAGCATTCCTCTCACTTTTTTATGGCTGACATCTCTAGCACCATCTGCCCCAGGATTTAGTCA
This sequence comes from Tarsius wallacei, assembly GCA_963574415.1. Lineage (NCBI taxonomy): Eukaryota > Metazoa > Chordata > Mammalia > Primates > Tarsiidae > Tarsius > Tarsius wallacei. The sequence continues at coordinate 4,686 of CAUYQG010031257.1, read as the reverse complement.
CTTTTTCCACACCCACCCTTCAACACTCATCATCACAGCCTCTAGTTCCCACATTTTCTGAGTTTTATTTTGTTTCATTCCAGAAATCCGTGTTTAACTGTCTTTTCTATAGTATCTCCAAAGTTAATGACCTGCATCCTCTCCCCCTTTCTTCTTCTCTACCTACCTTTAGTCTGGGCCTGGAGGCTTCTGGTAGTGCCCTATGCCCCAACCATCCTGAAGAGTATCCTGATTCTGAGGTTGCATGAGCTGCGAAGTCATACCTTCCCAGGCTGTCCCTTCTGGTAAACCCCTGACTTACCTGGTCTCAGAGCCAATGATGAAAGTAGTGCCAGAGGTCCCCTCTGGAGAAGTGATCAGAGCTAAGGAGGACAAAAAGAAGACAGTGGCTGTCCACGGAACCAGAATAGAGAATGGGATTGAGTCCAAAAACTGTGGGAGGAAATGGAGAAGGGACAGAGCCAACTCCTTGGGATCCCTTAAGTCAGGGGTAACTGAGATCTCAGATCAAAATTAAGAGTGGCCCTCAAAGGGCAGTGCTGGGATACACTCATGAAAGGTCTTTCATTCAGGCTTGCCTCTTGAGATATGGAGCACATCATAGTAAAAACATGGCAATCTTCATGATCGGGTCAAATGGTGCATGTGTATCTCCCAAAGTCCTAAGCCCAGCAAGCCCTGGAGGGAGATTCCCACCCACCAGCCCTGGCCCCGGGTGATCAACCCTCAGAAGCAGGCCCCCTCTGGTTTCTCCAGCCCTATTTCTAAGACTCCTAAGCTGCCTGGCCGTCCTCTTTTTCTCACCCCATCGAAACCCCAAACCTACCTGTCTTTGTCGGGAACCAGGCATGAGTCCACATAGAAGTGGTTGGGGCTGAAGAAAAAACAGAGGAGACAATGGTTCTCAGAAGAGAGAATGGGGTTTGGTCTCAAACTGTGAGAGAAAATAGGGGCCCCAGAACCAGTTCCTCAGGATCCCTTAGGCTTGGAGTGCTCTGTATCTAAAGTCTGCATACCAGGGCTATTGGGGTGTGTGTGTGTGTGTGTGTGTGTGTGTGTGTGTGTGTGTGTGTGTGTATGTGTAGGAGAGTTGTAGGTGTGCTTGTGTAGGAAAAAGAGAGACTGAGGCCAGGATAGTCATGGTGAAGTAGAGGTGAGAGCCAGTTTCTGAGTACAGGGTCCTTACTCCCCTCAGATCAGAGCAGAAAACCTGGAAGGATATGGGTGGTAGAAGCATAGGAAGGAGTGGGTCATATTTCTTCCAGGTCACCGGGGTGACAGGGATATGTCCTCAAGAAAATAGCTCACCTGGAGTCACCACCAGGCTGATGTTTCTGAGAACAGTGATGAAGTTGTGGGAAGAATTGTAGATTCCACACCAGTAGGATCCAGAGTCCTCCTCTGTCACATCACTCATGGTGATGTTGAAAAAACCAGCAGTGGTCTCATCCCAGATTGTGTATCGAGTTGCCTGAGCTGCTGTCCGGGGCTTAGAGCTGATGACCAAAATGTTGCATCTATTTGGAGATGTCTGCTGGCACCAGGCTTTGCTCACATACGATCCTCTCTTGGGCGAGTACTGGCATTGCAGTAAGAGTGTCTGTCCTACTACTTCATGAAGTTCCTCGGACACAACTTTCCCCTGGGAACCTGCATAAGAAGCCCTCAGATCAGAGTTCTGGCTGAACCCAACCTCTCCTTTCCCAGAGCTGAGGAAAGGGGAGAGGGAACAACTTCTGATGCCCACACCCAAAACAAGGCCTCCAAAACCAGTCCTCTGGTCACAGGCCCACCATGCTCCCCAGCACACCCTTGTTCCTCTTCCCAATCCTTACAGCCCTCTGCACTCTACCCCTCCATGTCACCTGAGGCCAGGAGCACCAGCATCACAAGGAGCAGCAGCAGTTGTAGCCCACCCCAGGCCATGCCACCCCTAACCTGTTACTGACAGTGGAGAAGAGGAGACAAAGGCGATCTCTCTGAGTAGAGGGAATCGGAAGCTGAATCTAGTTCTGTCCCAGCTTCCCAGTGAGTGTGAATTGGAAGAACAGAGGAAGTCAATGCCTTGTTGGGGAAGTAGATGCCTGGGAGGGAGGGCTCTGCAGGCCGGGGAGGGAGGGGCAGCTAGACCTGGATGAGGGCCACCAGCTCAGCTCAGCTCTGCCTCAGTTATTCAACTCTGTTCTGTCCAACCCTCCCCATGTCTATTCCTCCACACTTTCCAGCCCATTGCTCTCTTTCACTGTTGCTGGGGGGGCGGGGGGGACTCTGAAAATGCCGAAGAATCAACCTGATGAAATAAGGGGCTGTTCCTTTGCTTTCTTTCTGTGTACTCCCCATGAGTGGTTAGGGGCTCTTGGAGGCATGACCAGAGTCCTGAGTCTCAGTGGTCCCCAAGCATGGTGGTTCACTGATGAGTGTTCATCCAGGGATTTTTAGGAGGTCAGATCTCAATTTCAAGACCTGTAAGGAAGTTCCTTGGGAATGATGGAGGCAGCAGAGCAGGGAGAAAAGAGAGCTCTGGACAGGGATTATTGGAGTATTGGCAGGAGAGATGGATCAGCTATGGGAGCCCGGAATCGGGTTAGTCAGTGCTTGTTAGATGAATACATGCGTGGGTAAAGGGATATCAAATGAGAAACCCTGTCATTTCAACAAGGTGCATGTAAAACAAGGCATAGAGGAAAAAAATGGGCAACATTCCAACTGTCTAGCAACCAAGCAAAGTGGTATTAGATCATAACTCATAGCACATCATGAACCATGTTCATAAACAATTCATAAACAAATCATAAACAAATCATAAACAATTCATGTTCATAAACACCATGTTCATAAACAATTGAATAAATAAATAACTGGGGAGAATTGACTGATCTCCCATGCTTAAGGTTTCTGCCATGGTCGGAATGTGGATGTTTCCCCCCACACTCATATGTTGAAATATGATCCCCAATGTGACAGTATTAAGAGGTGGGGCCTTGGAGAAAGGATTCAGTCTTGAGTGCCCCACCCTCATGAGTGGTATTCGCCCTTCTGAAAGAAGCGGATGGGAGCAAGTTTGCCCCTTCCGCCTTTTGAGGACAGTGCTCATGTCTTCCACCATGTGGGAATGCAGCAAAAAGGTGTCATCTAGAAAGAGAGAGCAGCCCTAAGCAGACACCAAAGCTGCTGGCGCCTTCATCTTTGACTGCCCAACCTCCAGAACTTTGAGAAGCAACTTTCTATTTCTATAAAATTCCCAGTCTAAGGTATTTTATTAAAGCAGTCTGAATGGACTGAGACATTGCAAACAATTTATGTAGTCTACCCTTAAGAAGGCCTCTTTCCCCACATCTGAAGTGTGGCTTGTGCATCATGACTTCCTTCCAAAGAGGAAAAAGGAACGTTACCATGAAGAAAACTGACAGACACTATCTCAGTCAGGTGACCAAGATAAAGATCCACAGGGATAAGTCATGTAGTCAGTATGTGCCCTTGATATGTGATGACAAGGGCAATTTACTGCTGAGGTCTTTCTCCCCAAATCCTCTAATCCCAGGGAAAAAAACATCTAACAAGTCTCAAGTGAGGGACGTTTTGCAAAATGCAATACCTGCTCAGTACTTATCTAACTTGTCAAGGTCATCAAAAATAAATGCTGAGAGACTGTCATAGACAAGAGGAGTCCTAGAAAACATGAAGACTGACTATAATGTGGTGTCAGAGGTAGGATCCCAGAGAAGAGAAAGTGCATAAGGTACAAGTTACAGAAAACTGAATGAAGCATAGGTTTTAGTTAATGATAATGTACCACAGAAACAGAGAGTAAAATGGTGGTGACCAGAGGTTGGGGAGTGGGCAGATTGCGGAGGTGTTGGTCAAAGGACACACAGTTCAGTCAGATAGAAGGAGTCAGTTGAGGAGATCTATTGTGCATAGTGTTCATTATTGCTCCTAAATTTATATTGTACACCTGAAAATAGCTAGGAGAATGGATTTTGTCTCACCACAAAAAGTATGTGAGGTAATGCATATCTTAATTAGCTTGATTTAGTCATTAGACAATGTCTATATGTATCAAAACTCATAATAATAAGCAATATTTATATAACAACTAAAAATAAAATGATGACAGTAATGTATCAGTATTGGCTCATTAATTTTGACACATGTGCCATATTAATGGAATATGTTCATAATAGATGAAATTAAGTATAGAGTGTAAGGGAATTCTCTGCAAGAACTTCACAACTTTCTTGTAAATCAAAACAATTCTAAAAGTAAAAGTTTATTTTTAAGCTGTATAGAAACTACTTACATAAACCCTGATTATAAACACTTGATAGATAGCAACAAGAAAAGGAACAAACTATGTTTAAAACCTTGGTTGCAGAGCTTCCGGGTCAAGATGGCGACGACACAGGCGGAACTGTGAGATTCTCCGAATGTGAGTTCCCCCAAAAGACTCTTGCTTCCCTTCCCCCACCCACTCATCCACAGCCAGACGCGTCAGTCTGAGGCCCAGGGACCCTCGGTCCCACGCAGGGCCGTCTATTGTGTCCCTGGTTGCTCCCCTGCTGGTAGGAATTCTCGGATCTCAGCTCCCTCCCTGGTTACAACATACCCAGACCCAGCCTCTGATCACCCAGGGAGGCTCTGGCCACACGCCCATCAGAGAAGCTGATTCCATCTCTGACTGAAATA
>CAUYQG010031256.1:0-20401 GCA_963574415.1 Tarsius wallacei | reverse complement strand
AAAAAAAAAAAAAAAAAGAATATGCAAGGAGACATCAGTATTAAAATGATGATTCTTGTGGGATAAATGTGATGAGATTTCTTGTTGTTCTTTCTAATATGACTGTATTGCAGATTTTAAAAGCTAAACTACATCAAACATTACCCATCTTTTTGACTTTTTGTTTTAAATGCAGTCTAAATATTCTCATAAATGGGGTCATTTCTGAGCCATTGATTGTGAATGACAAGAGTCTTCTACGATCTTGGAAGAGCTCTGTCTATGATATCAAAACAATAATATTTTATGCCAGGGTATGTATGTATACATTTATTTGTTTGATGTGATATGGGGGTTTTTTGTGACTGTTTTGAAATATACATGCAGGTTTTTCAAGAAATAGTCACCTGAGAACAGATCAATGTTTCTTTTAAAAAATTAAAAGCTTGGGTTACTTTCTAAGGGTAGTGACATTTATTTTGTCTAGATTTTTGCCAGCTTGAAACTAAATCTTTTATATTGGCATTCACAGGTGAAAAAATCAAGACGCAGCAGCAGCTCATCCATTAAGATTAAAAGATAAAATATAATTTGTAAAGACTCCCATGTACTCAATCACCCACTTTCAGCTCTGTTTGGAATTATTTCTGAAAAGTTTGATATGCTTATTAGCAAAGCATAACAGATTCAACAGTGCCTCCAATTGTCTTTATGACTTATTTATCCTTTATTTCTTTATTCATTGGATTTCTATAACTGTGAGCTGTGCCCATTTCTGTATCTTTGCAGGGCTCACACACATATGTGTGTGCATGCACACATACATGGTTTTCAGCAAAATAGTTAAAACAGCAAATAACAGTGATAATATCAAAAAGAAAAATGGAGAATTTAAGAAGTATATCTTGCATTATTTTTCCATATGGATATCCTTTATAGAAAAAGTAAGATTCCAGGTTCAACTGTAATCTCATGGACATGGTCTTAGGATTCTATTATTGTAAAGAAAGGGAGGTCATCTCTAGAAGATATAAATCTAGAATCAAAGCTTCCCTCTTCTAGAAAAACTTTTCCAACGATATCATAACAATTAAACACTAGAATTGTAAGAGCTATCAAGGGTCAACTCCTTTGGGTTTAGTGATCCTTGGCAATTTATTATGATTTCTGTAATTTATTAAAATATTATTTAATTTTTGTCTTCACTTTACTGTTTTTCTGGTGTAGAAATTCTAGAAAATATTAAATGATAACTTTTCCTATTCCTCCCTATGTAGGGAGTCCCCAAGACCACTCCAAGTTTTGGTGATTCATTAGGAAGTCTCGCAGGACTGATCATAGAGTTGTATTTACACCTAATATTTACCAAAGCAAAAAGATACAAACAAAAATCAACAAATAGAAAAAAGCACATAGGGTGAAGTCCAGAGGAAACCAGGTATAAACTTCCTGGAATCCATAGAGTCATACAGAACACCTAATTCCTCCAACATTGAATTGTGACATGTGTGAAATGTTGGCTAGCAGTGAAGTTCATCAGGAGCTCAGTGCCCTGGGTTTCCATTGAGGACTGGTCTCTTAAACACCTTCTACGTCTGCCAAAATTCCAGACTCTCAGAAGCAAAGCAGGTGTTCGGCATAAACCATATCATTTGCCCAAACAGATTAGGCAGAGTGAGCCACTTTTATTAGTTAGAAAAAGTGGGAACTTTCCAAAAATCTAAGCTCTCAAACATCAGCCAAGGGCCAACTTTACAAGCAGGCCTTTCTAAGGACAGCAGATGCAGGCCTGCTATGATAACTCTTTTGTGCACTTCTCTTTAGAAATGGGGTGGCCAAACTTGTGTGCCCCAACTGGAAAATCTCAGACTTCTGGGCAGAGTGTAGATTCTTGGAAGGGTATTAACTATATTTTCCTTGAAGGGGAAGAAGTGAAGAAAAACATAACCTGACCCCTGGTGTGGCTTCTCTGAGAGGGAAAAAGAGGAAAAAGATGATCTTTCAGCAAGTGGCAAGGACAAAAGCTATACTCCAACATAGCAGGTTTGAATGTGGTGGACCCTCTGTTGAAGAAGGGTGATATGTGTGGCTATCATGGATTCAAAACATTGAGGGCTATAACTTTGAAAACAAATCAAAGGAGCCTTGAGCATATGCTCAGCAAAGAAAACAGTAGAAGAAATACCCTATTCTATTGTTGGCTTAAAAGTTGAAGACTTCATTGGCACCCTTGATACACTGAAGACCCGTATCCAAGTTTTCAGAACTATATTAGTCCTTTGGAATTCTTAAATGACACCCCTAAAAAAGGAATCTTTCCCCTTACTACTGCAAACTCCAAAAAAATTGAAAAAATATTTATATAGGACATCTAGCCAGATTTAATTTTTTCTATATATTTTTAAAATACAATAATGTGATTCTCTTTGAATCTCACAACTTTACAATAAAATAAAGAAAATTTTTAAAATAAAAAGTAAAAATAAAATTTTAAAAAAGAATCTCAAGTATTTAATTTTAAGAAAACCTCATGAGTGAGTACTATGAACTTATTTTACTGATAAAGAAACTGAGGCATAGAAAAATAAAGCAACTTTCTTGAGATCATAGAACTAGGTATTATTATATCTGGAACTCATCCCCATTTTTTTCCCTGCATTCAAAGTGAATTCACATAGCAATTGTACTATATTATACTTATTTTTAACATATACCCCAAGAGAATTTAGAAAAATGAAGTATGTTCTCACACATTTTTTAGATGACATTTAACATTTTTCATTAAAAAACTAAGTAACTAATTATAAAAGATGTAATATCCTGTGTGTTAAAAAATATTGGCAACTTACACATATGATTGCACTATTCTTTAAAACATATCCAACATAATCTAAATACCATTGCAATTCAGTAATCACTATCCATTTAATGAATAACCACTATTTTTTTACAGTTGAAATGTTTGCGGCAACCTTCTTTCAGGTCCCCTCCCACCGTGGGAGCTTTTCTTTATTCTTTTTTTTTTTTTTTGAGTTGGAGTCTCACTTTGTCGCCCAGACTGGAGTGCAGTGGCCCGCTCCTGGTCACTGCAGCCTCGACCTGCTGGGCTCCTGCCATCCTTCCACCTCAGCCTTCCAAGCAGCTACTTTCAAAATATATATATATATATGTTTGCACAATTCTTCTTTACCAGTGACTTGAATTTCCATCCAACATCACAAACAGAATTGTATCCAAATGTACTAATTATGCATTTTAACATCCCTCATGTATTACCCTATGTATCTCTGCCATAAAAATATAAGATGCTAAATGTTTGCTTTTGAGGAGGTTTATTTGAGTCAAAGTCTTACTCTGTTGCCCAAGCTGGAGGACTGACTCTTTACATATTACATTGTGATTATTGGTCTAATTGTATTTCCTTCCTTGACCGTAAAATACTTTAGGCGGCAGCTGTGTCTTTTCAAGCTATGTCTTCTAGTATCTAGCATGGTAGTTGACACATAACACATGCTAATTGAACATGTGTTTGATGAATAAATGACTGTCAGTACAATAAAATTTAGCTGAATGTCATACGTTAAGTACAACAGATAAAACAGTATTTTTAGTGTGATCTCATTTTTATCAAAAGAAGCATATGCAAATTATTTTTATCTCTACATAAAAATATGTATAGAAGGAGCTGTTTCCAAAATATATCAGTACATATTACTGGGTAGATGAATTTTTGGCTACTTTCTTTTTGGCAATCTCTATTTTCTGGTTTATCTACAATCAAGTTAGGTAAGTTTTATAATATTTTATAAGGCATACCAACAACCAAAGCAATAAGTAGAAGAGACAAAACATCTGATTAGGGTATATATTGTCCTAAAGTAGCTGAAACCTGGCCTCAGTCCAAACAAAGGGAAACAGTTGGTCGACAGGAAATATGATGTCCTCCCTTCTTGATTCTCTGGCAAGCCACCATGGTCATGAGGTTCTGGAAAAATAGTTCAATGACACCTCACACACAAACACCCAGACTGGCATACATTTACTCTGCTCAAGGAATAGCTTCTTTAAAGAATAGCCACTTTATTGATTTAAAACTCTGAGGAACTTTGTATTTCTCAGATAACAAATCCAGGATCCCTATGTGTAAATTTTTCACAGTCACTTGGCTATAATAAAGACAAAACTTTACATTGGAAATGCTCCCATCATATTGTTCAGGAGGGAAAATGGATTTATCCCTACATGCACCATGACCAAACATTCTCAGTTTCACATTATTACATTATTTCCAATGAAGTAAAATTTGTCAAACCTATCACTAAACACTATTTAATATTGGTGGCTTTATAAGGTTTTCATAGAAATAAATCCACAAAAATTTAATTGAATCAATAGTATATATATGAAATAAATATGACAGTAATAGTTCTCTTACTTCAAACTATTTCTAAATTTACATTACTTTAGACATTCAGGAAACTAACAGCTAAATATATTTGAGAACCAATTGGGTTTTGTTGTTACTGTTTTTTTAGATTTTCCAATTTAAGCAGATGGAGTCATTCCAAGAAACATGCAAAAGTAAATCATTTAAAAAATTAAAACAATTACGTAGCTTGGATTATGCACCTTTCTTTACCACTGTAAGTTCCTAAAATAAAGAAACTGTAACAATACCATGAAATTGACTAAAAAGGAAAATACAATACATTAGAACTTCCAGGTAAGAAATAATATGACTGCATCTCCTCACTCCCCTCAATCCTAATTACCCACAAAGTGAGAAACAGAATTTAAAAATTGAAAAAAAATCAAGCATAAGACATGAAATTATGGAAGAATATCATCTACATGTCAGAAATTTCTAGACTTCCAGTTACAATTTCTGTGAGATCTACCACAAATGGAACTATGGAATAAAGGGATAAATCACCCTTCTTCTCCATTGTTCTTATAAATGAACACCAGTAAGTCAAGGGAATAAGTGTATGAGACCTCAGGAAAATCCCACTACAGCCCTACGACAAGAGGAAATAGACAAAGCAATTAAAGCGTGTTAGAAACGGTGGAAGACTTTCTTGACTGGAGAGCTAAACTGAGAAGGGCATGTAAACCACATAATCTTCTGGCACATACTTGACTACATGTTTTTAACTACTGATTGTCACATAAAAGATGAAAAGAAACTCTTCTCAACATAGAAAAGGTTCTCGATAGCAACTACTCCTGACTACAATGGCTCCAGTGTCTCCCCAATCCCCACCTCCCATCTTGGCTTTTGGACTTCTGACATAGAAAAGTAATTGACATTTAATGTGAAATTTTACCTTTATTTTCTATCAAGGCATGACGTATTCAGAAATAGACAAGGATATCTTACCAAACTCAATCTGCCAGTCGAGACATATAAACGTCCTTCTGTGAGGATAAGTAAAGATATTTAAAAATCACTAAGTATATAATGCAGTTCAAAATGAGAGATCACTCTGCAGAATTAGAAATAATGATATCCTGGATAATAAATTCAGGTAACTACAAGTAGCAATATATTTTTAAAATATTTTAATTTTAATTTTCAACAAGTTTCAAGAGAACATTTCACCAATGAATCTAGGTCAGGTAGTCACAATTTTAAAATAGGCATATATCTGAGATTGTGTAACATTGTACATATGCATAAATAGAAAAATTTAGTAGATAATTTAAAATTGCATGAAAGCAGAAAACATAAAATTGGATACCATTAAAAAGTAAATTAGTGAAGTAGGAGACAAGTTCAAACTTTTCTTTAAAGTTTTAAAGAAAATAATAAGAGAATAAAATAATTAAGAAAGATTACATATATACATATATTTGAATTGAGGTCTCACTCTTCGTCCAGGCTGGAGTGCAGTGGCACCATCATAGCTTACCATGGCCTCAATCTTCTGGGCTCAAGCAATCTTCTCACTTTAGCCTCCTGAGAAGCTAGAACTACAGGCCTGTGCCACCTCATCTGTCTAATTTCTTTTTTTTTTTTAGAGAGACAAGCTCTTGCTATGTTGCATAACCTGGTCTTGAACTCCTGGGCTCAAGATATCTTCCCTCAGCCTCTCAAAGTGCTGGGATTACGGACATGAGCCACAACGCCTGGTCATAAATATGTATTTAGTTGGGTTCACAGAAAAAAAAAAGCAAGCAAATGCAGTGACAGCAATTATAAAAATAATAGAAGACTGCTTCTCTGAAGTGAAGATAATATACCAAAAAAAGTTAAAAGAATAATATATGTGTCTGATTTTTTAGTAAATTTAAGATTCTTCAAGTATACAAAAAGAAAATGTTAAAAACATCATGTTATATAAAAGAAAAAAACAGACACCTTGGACTTCTGTTTTTAAAAAAACTAGATACCTAACCACAATAAACAATGCTTATACTACACAAAAGGAAAAGATTGTGATCTAAGAATGCTGTATCCAAGTGCCAAATTTTTTATTCATGAAGTGTAACATTGTTCTTACATGTTTGTGAAAGATACCCACTTCCCCTTTATGAAAAGCAACTTAAAGACTTACTACACCGAGGTGAAAGAAATTCAAAATAGAAGAAAAAGAAGGGAGATACCATAGTACAAAAGAAATCATTACTATTATGAAACTTCAGAATCATTTTGGAAAAATTCTGCTGAAAATAATCTTGATCAAATATCCAAGACCACTTTCTACCCAAGCAATCACTCTGAGTTATATTTTTGAAGAGCAATCTTGAGAGATGAGAGACAAAGAACAGGCTTGCTTACCACTCACTACAAGTGATGAACTCCCAAAGCTCCATGCTCCTTGACTGTGATGCTGACCCACCACATGCAGTGTCACCCAGGGACCTCCCTGTCATCCGCATGGGACTTGGAAGGCAAGAGGAATTTACAACATGATGCTGAAGCTGTCTACTGTGCCTTGCCCCGTAAAATCTTTGTCTCTGACCCAGAAGTCTGTGTTGTCTGCCAGTAACAGGCTAACTGATTAGCTTATGAACTACAGATCCTTCATGATTTTGGAATTGAGGTAAGAAAAGAAGAGCAAAGAAAGTTTCTCAACTTATTTATGTGTGTGGTAGTAAAGGATGATTTAATAGATATGTCTTTCTTGGTAGTAGTAATTTTAGAAAAATAGATTCATATGTATTATTTTATAAATGGAAAGAGAACTAGTATTATCTGGAAATAGAATAAATATTTCAAATCACCATAGTAGTTAGAGAGGAGGGAAAAACACATTTATCAAAAGCCAAGATGTAGGAAAGATGAAAACACAAGAAACATAAGTATCAGAAAAGATCAGAATTAAAGAAGAGCACAATATCAGTACGATTTTATAAAAAATAGCTATAATGTGTTTTTTTAAAAGTAAATATTTTGATTGCATCAAAATGCAAAAAGTTATTTACCAGAGCAACAGTTTAAATACTATTGAATGATTAAACAAAAAAATGTAAAGCATTTCTCTGCAAATTAAAACCACTAGTTAAAAAAATACTATGAGATACCACCTTATGCCAGTCAGAATGGCCATTTTCAAAAAATCAAAAAACAATAGACGTTGGTGTAAATGCAGAGAAAGGGGAACACTTATACACTGTTGGTGGGAACGTAAACTAGTATAAACTTTATGCAAATAGGTATGGAGATTTGTCAAAGAACTAAAAGTAGATTTATCACTTGATCCAGTAATCCTATTACTAGTAATCAAAGGAACAGAGATTGTTATACAAAAAAGACACCTGCACCCGCATGTTCATTGCACCACAATTCACAATTGCAAAGATATGGAATCAGCTTAAATGCCCACCAACTGAAGAGTGAACAATGAAAATGTGGTATATACACATATAATGCAATACTATTAAGCTATCAAACAGAATGAAATAATGTCTTTTGCAGCAACTTGGTTAGAATTGGAGAACATCATCCTAAGTGAACTAACTCAGTAACAGAAACCCAAACACCACATTTTCTCACTTATAAGTGGGAGCCAAACTAAGGATCTGCAAAGTCATAGAGAATGGTAAAATGGACATTGGAGACCCAGGGGGCAGAAGGGGAAAAGGGTAGTCAAATCAAAAATCACCTATAAGGTACATGTGCACAGGTGGGGATGGTGGGTACACCTAAAGCTCAGACATCTTCGCCACTATACAGTTCAATCTTATAACCAAAACCTATTGGTACTCCCTAAAACTAATGAAATTTTAAAAATTTAAAATTTTCTTAAAAGTTAAAGCATTGCTGAGAAACAAATTTTTAATTAGTATTAAGAGCTTCAAAAACATTTGTTTCTTCTGACCCAGGCAGGAATTTGCCTTAATAAAATAATCAGAGATACATACAGAAATGTATGTACGAAGCCATATATTGCTGAGTTATTTGCAAGAGTGAAGAGTCTAAAAAAATGAAAATCTCCTGAGAAAGAAGAAGAGTAAAATAGATAATAATATAGTTAAACAATGAATTAATAGGCAATCATCTAAAATAATATATTATGGCCACCTGAGACCCAATCCCCACCACTACATAATATGTCCATGTAACAAATACATATATGTACCCCCGAATCTAAAATATATAGATAAATAAAATAAAATCATATATTGATTTAAGTTTTACAACATTTGAAAATATGATACTGATGGAAAAAAATTTCAAGCTATCTATAAGACATAATTTTCAATTCTTAATAATATTTTATGCATAAAAAATAGATGGGGAAAATGCACTAAATGTTAGCAGTGCTTATAGTCATTCAGTCCTACACATTTTTAATGAAATGTAGAAATATATTTTTTATCATCTGAATGTATAAGTAAATCTTATGTATTTATAACATCATCATTTATTTATTTATATAATCATATTATAACGTATCTTTTAAACTCAAATTAGCTCCTCTCTCTGTCTAGCATATTTAAAAGGTTTCCCATAAAGCATCTTTAAAATACCACTAAAATACTCTTTTTCTCCTAACTACGGGTGGAATTGCATATATGTATATTTGCAAATATTGTAGGTTTTTTTATATGTAATCTGAGAACTCTATGAATAAAATAGAGTCTGATGGCATAATTCATCTTGAAATGAAAAGAAAAAGAGCCCACACATTTATTTATACAGAATGACATATAATAGACAGAATGACATCGTGCTATGAATCTGGTGAATGCAATTTTAGATAAATTACAGAATTTTCTTTCTGAACAAAGCAGTTTTTTCCAAAACTAGCTTTTATTGATGGTCACACTGTTCTTATTTTCTGTTCATTTGATGGCAAATTATCAAGTTATCTGAAAGCAGTAATAAACTTCTCTTCTGATTCTTCTTAAAGCATTTATTTTTTAAAAATACAGTTTGGAAAACAAGTGGAAAAGTGTGTCCCTCTGCCTCTCTGGAGTAATTTTCATGTTATTGCTTTCCCTCTTCTCATTCTCCCAATCAAAATAGTGTCCCCTTCTTTCCATTCATCATTATCATTTTGATAGCAGCTCCTTTATTTCCATGAATGCAGTTAGCACCAATTACAATGAGAATATTGGCAAATAACAGAAACATTATGCCTTTAACCCACTACGATAGAAAAAGGCACTTAAATGTTAAAATGCAATATGCCTCAAATTGGAAGGCAGCCCTTTACACCCCTACAGCCCCTTACCACCTCTGGATTCTGCTTGAGTTTAAAATCAGCATCACAAATTTGACGGGCCTGATTTTAACACATGACAAGCCAAACCCTTTCAAAGAGATTGAAGATGTAAATCATGCGTACACCGCAATTAAACCACTATTTCTGCAAATGACAACACAGAAATTCATATGGAAACAAAAACAATCATGGATAGCCAAAATGATCCTTAGCAAAGGAAATAAAGCAGGGAGTATCACACTTCCAGACTCTAAACTTTATTATAAGATTAATATAATCAAAATAGCCTGGTATTGGTACAAAAGCAGGCATACTAGACCAGTCGAACAGGATAGAGATTCCAGAAGTAAAACCTAAATTTCTCAACCAACTCATCTTTGACAAAGCATCCACCATCAACCACTGGGGAGAGGAGAACCTATTCAGTAAACGGTGCTAGGAAAACTGGCTGACCACATGCAAAAGATTGAAACAGGAGCCCTACCTATCACCATTCACAAAAATCGACTTTAAATCTATCAAAGACAAAACCATAAAACCTCAAACTATAAGAATCTTTAAAAAGGCAAGAGACACCCTCACAAAAATTGGAATAGGCAGCCAATTCCTGATCAAAACCCCAAATGCCCAAGCCATAAGAGATAAGGTAGACAAGTCGGATCTCAACAAACCAAAAAGCTTCTGCAAAGCCAAAGAAACCATCAAGAGACTGGGGAGACAGCCCACAGACTGAGAAAAAATATTTGCCAACTGTATATCTGACAAAGGCCTAACATCCAGGATCTACAAGGAACTTAAATGTACCAAAAATAAAAAAAACAAGCAGCCCCATTAAAATGTAGGCAAAAGATATGAATAGATACTTCTGAAAAGAAGACATATGAGCAGCCAACAGACACATGAAAAAACTGCTCAGCCTCACTAATCATCAAAGAAATGCAAATTAAAACCACACTGAGATACCACCTAACTCCAGGCAGGATGGCCATCATTAATAACTCAAAAACCAACAGATGCTGGAAAGGATGTGAAGAAGAGGGAACACTTCTTCACTGTTGGTGGGAGTATAAATTAGTACAACCTCTGTGGAAAACAGTGTGGCAAGTTCTAAAAGATTTAAAAATTGGCATTCCATACAATCTCAGAAGGAAGATTTCTGGGTCATATGGAGCGTCAAATAAAAAAGATACCTGTGACTGTGAATCCATGATAATTGCAACACTATTCACAATGGCAAAAACATGGAACCAATGGTGCTGCCCATTGAAAGTGGACTGGAAATATACATGATGGAATATTATGCAGTCATAAAGAAAGACAAAATTATGGACTTCACAGCAACTTGGATGGGTTTAGAGTCTATCATACACAGTGATCTGTCACAGAAACAAAGAACTGAGTACCACATGTTCTCGCTCATAAGCAGACCCTAAACATTTATCATAATACTATAAGAAAGGCATTGGAAGTAGCGGGACACTGCCAGGAAAGGGAGTGGGGGGGGGGGCATGTCAGCAATAAGGGTAACTGATCCCAAATCATGCCAAATGAGGACCAATGGGAAACCCAAATTTCACCTGTACATTGACCACTTATGTACCCAATCTTGAATTGTACACCACATCTTTAAAATAAAATAATAATTAAAAGTTTTTTTAAAAACACGATTTCAAAAAGCTGTTGAGCAAGGCGAGAACTAACTTTTTGGAAGAGTCCTTTGGATGTCCTGGTGAAACTTCAGCAGGTGACCACCTATGCCAGGGTCACCTTCTCAAGACTGCAGGATCAGAATCTTGAAATGTCAATTGGAAGAGCCACTGATTTTAATCAATATATTAAGCAGAAAACTCATTTATCATAGCTAACAACTTAGTATGTGTCTACTAATCAGCACCCATTTTTCAACAAGGACACTTAATATACAGGGAAACAATTACTACAATGAGAATGTTCTGGATGGTCATACGGTCAGAGCAAAGGGCACTAAGTGGATTGGATAATCACTGGAGCACAAAAATCATCAGCCCAAACAAACAAAAAAGAATCGCCAATCTATGCCTTTACCTCCACTGCAGAGAAGCACATGCCAAATCATCTGGTGGTGGTCTTTTTCTGCTGCATCACAGCTAAGGGAAATTTTGAGCATTCCTTGCCCATTGATCTGACTTATCCAGACTGTATAGTTTCATGTAGTCTTTTAAAAACTGAGTTATAATTTACAAACAATAAACTGCATTTACCCTAAATGTACAGTTTGATGAGTTTTGACAATGTTACAAGCCCATGTAATCTCCACTTCATAAAAAGAATGATTCCATAACTCCAAAAATTTCCTAATAACCCTTTTCAGTCTATTGCTCTTCCTACTCACAGGCAACCACTATTCTGTTTTCTGTCACCATAGGTTTGTTGTGCATTTCTTGAACTCTACATATACGAAATCATACTTATATACTCCTTGTGTCTGACTTCTTTTTGCTTGATGTAATATTTTTGAGATTCATACAGTCTGTTGTTTTCAACAATATTCAATTCCCTTCTACTGCTAAATAATACTCTGTTTTATGGATATATACCACAATTTGTTTATCCATTTGCCTGTTGATGAGCATCTGCTTTGCTACCAATTTTTGGTTAGTATGAATAAAGCTGCTAAGAATATTCTTGTACAAGTCTTTCGTAGATATAAGATTTTGTTTCTCTTGAGTAATTCTTAGGATGGAATTATTGGGTTATAGGGTAGATATATATATCAAATTTTATAAGCAACTATCAAGTAGTTTTACAAGAGAATTGTACAATTTTATACTAGCCCTAGTAATGTATGAGAGTTCCCACAGTTCCAGATCTTTGCTGATATTTGGTGTTATCCATCTTTTTTTTTCCTTCAAATTTTAGCTGCTCCAGTCGGTGTGTAGTGGTATCCTTCTGTGGTTACAACTTGCAATTCTCTGATGACCACCAATATATTGACCCTTTTCGGTTACTTATTGGCCATTCTTATATCTTCTTGTAAGACATGTTCAAACCTTTTCCCATTTATATTGGTTTTCTTTTTATTTAGTTTTTTTCCATTATTGAGTTGAAGCAATTGTCAGATATATGTATTATAGATATTTTCTCCCAGTCTGCAGTTTGCCTTTTTAATCTTATTAACAGTTTTTATTCTAATGAGAAAAGCATAATGTTTTGATTTTGATAAGGTCCAGTTTATCATTTTTTCTTATAGCTAGTACTTTTGTGCCTGTGTATCCTTTTATTTTTTAACAACCTCATATAAAAACAATCTTCCCAGGTCATTAAAATATGATTGTTAATAGTTGTAGTTGCAGAGTATTTCACCACATAAATATATTAATTTGCTCATTTTTTTGTGTGTGTGGAGATAAGCTGTTTCCAATTTTACATTAATGCAAGTAACACTATTATTAATACTTTCACAGATGTCTTTGCATATATCTCTGATCATTGTTTTAGAAAAAAATGCTATTATAGTTTATAGTGGGTCGAAAGACATATATTTTGGTATCTGCTGCTAAATTGGGTTTGCCAGTTTGTACCACCACCAGGAATGTATGTGAATGCTTACTCCCAAGTTTAAGTATATTTTCATATATTTATTATCTTTTTATATTTCTTCTTTTATTAATCAACTTTGCATGTCTTTTGAATACATTGGGAGTGATTTATTAAATGTCAACCCTTTGGTTTTTTTATGTTGTGATTTTCTTTCAGTTTTATCATTAATATTGACCAACAGAATTTTAAGTTTTTGTATACATGGGGCTATCTATACATAGTTTTTGTATGCACAGGGTAGATATATATCAAACTTTATAAGCAACTATCAAATAGTTTTACAAGAGAATTGTACAATGTTATGCTATCCCCAGCAATGTATGAGAGTTCCTACAGTTCCAGATCTTTGCTGATATTTGGTATTATCAGTCTTTTTTTCTTCTTCAAATTTTAGTTGCTCCAGTCAGTGTGTAGTGGTATCTTACTGTGGCTATAACTTGCAATTCTCTGATGACCACCAATATACAGACCCTCTTCAGTTACTTATTGGCCATTCTTATATCTTCTTTTAAGACATATTCAAACCTTTTCCCATTTGTATTGGTTTTCTTTTTATTTAGTTTTTTTCCATTATTAAGTTGAAGCAATTTCTTTATGTTTTCTGCATTATATTTTGTCTTTACAAGGACATTTCCAGAACTAAATCAAGTATACTTATGGATATGAGTGTGAGGATCTCCCACTACCAAATGTGTCCAAAGTAATATAAAGATAGAAAAATAAAAAGATAGAAGACAGACAGATAGATAGATAGACAGAGATAAGAGAGAGAGAGAGAGATAAGAGAGAAAGAGAAACAGAAAACAGAAAACAAACAACAGAAAACAATTTGTATTTTCTGAAACCCTCTCTGATCACCTTATTAGGTAATTCTAATGAACTTTCACCTTAAGAAGTTCCTGGCTTCCCAAATTAAGGGGACCATGTTAGGTTCTCCCTGGAGCTATCTCCCTGTACTCTTTGTTGATTCCTTGTCTGTACTAGGTTCTCAGGGACTTCTGTAGCTCTATTTCCCCTCCTGAAAAACATACCCATAAACTATGTAGGGTTTGCTCAAGTTGTTTGCTCCCTCAGCCTTTGGTGGTTGGAAGCACAGAATTCTAGTAACTCTCTACAATAAAATCTTCTCTGAGAGTTTCCTTAGTTCTTCTTATAAACTCTTGATGTGGGGGATGGACTAAGAGTTACCAGATCTGTTTTTAGTACAAATCATTTTAAATTCTTCACAGATGATCTACAACATCTCTTTAGAACATATGGTCCCAGAATGTTCTTTGTCCTCATCTTTGAAACCCAACTTCCAATTATGAAACTCATGAAAAAAATAGTATTTAGCCTGATACATCTCAATTAGCTTCTCGGGCTAATCCAGATTTAATGCTGTTGCTGGAAGTGGCCAGCCTTTCATAAAGCCCTCGGCCACCAATATTGGAAGTAAACGAGAATCTGTTAGCCATAAAGAAGTATGGAAATGATGTTGGGTAAGCAGCCTAGAGTGTCTGTCACAGTGAACGTGTGCTTACTGGTGGCTTTAAAATAAGTTTCCTGTAGTCAAACTGAGGAAATACAGAACTCTTCAGTCAAATTATTAAATATATTCAGTGGCCAAATTTTTAATGATGCATAGTATCAGTTTTTTGTGTACAAACAAAGTATCCCAGTCTATGCTTCGCTTCCTGTCTTTTTTACAATCCTCTTTTTTCCCCTTCAAATTATTTTAACACTACACAGCTTAAGATGTAGGAGGAAAAGCAAAAGGAGGATGAAAAAAGAAGATTCTGACAAGTCCTTAGTGAAACACCCATTCTTATCTATTAGAGATCATAAAAAGCAAGACTCTACTGTCAAAGTAGTACTGACAAGAGTAAAGTGTAAAGTAACATGTTATTTTGTTTTTTTCCTTAGCAAGATGACCTCTACTGATAGTACCACATGGGAGCTCCTTCGCCCTCTGGCTTCCACGTTGGTTTGCAAATGGTTGTCACTGGCGGAAAAAGGAAGCTGCATCCCTACCTGCTAAGAAGCTTGATAGTGGCCATACATTTTCCCCAGGGTGACCTGTCACAAGATCTTCTGCTATGGCTTCAACTCTCCCCATCTTTCCATAACGACCATTTCCTCGGTCCCTTCAGGTCCAAGAATAGCAATGGCTTCCTGCTTTACTATTCTTTTCAGTTCCCTTAATGCTACTGACACTGTTAAAAATTGCCCTTCGTTAAACCTTCTCTTTATTTTTTTCTCAATTATCCCTTTGAATTTATCTTCAGTTTTCTGAGGAGACACTGACTGATACCTCAAGTTACGTGTTAAGAAGATACGTATTTGAGGTCACAGTGGGTAGAAATTCGGAAACAAAAACCAAAAAATAATCAAGTTACCAGCAATCTGAGTGCTAAATAAGAACCTGATTCTGACACAAGATCTGAACCCCTTCTACAGATCTTCTAAGACAAACTGAAGTCAACAAAGGGATGGAAGACAACAGTAGTAACTTCTGACAGA
Organism: Tarsius wallacei; assembly: GCA_963574415.1. Taxonomy (NCBI): domain Eukaryota; kingdom Metazoa; phylum Chordata; class Mammalia; order Primates; family Tarsiidae; genus Tarsius; species Tarsius wallacei. The sequence goes on along the minus strand of CAUYQG010031256.1, from coordinate 4,667 downwards.
AAACATAAGTAGACCAGATTATTAATAACAAAGTCAGAGACAAAGTACAGGAAAGCCAAACTCCACTAACCCACAGGCCCCACCTCATATTCCTTTCCTCCAAGTTTCCCAGTCTCTATCCTCAAACTTTCACTCATGCTATAATTTTATCCATTTACCTCAAGGCTTCAATTACCACCTTCAGTCAGTATAATGCAAAAGTCTTTCTCTACCCTAATTATTATTTAGATATTTACCAGATGCCCAAAATTAATTTATCCCAAAGCTATCATGTCTTCACCCTCTCACAGGAACTGGCAACTTCTCTTGACTTCTCTGTTTCTATGAATGGCATCAGCCATCTCCCATTCCACAATACTCAATTCCTCAGGCGTTTTTTACTACCTTCTCCTACAGCCCTCACAACAAAATCAACCATTAAATCTTCTAGACTCTAGATTGTGAATCATTTTGTATCTTCTCGTGTGGCTTCCATATTCCTCTCCAGCCTCATCTCCTACCTCATCTCTTTATGGTCTTCACCCTATTCTTGGAATAACCATGCTTCACCTTTCCATTATTTACTCTAACAGAAAAAGCATTTGCCAAATATTTAGATATGAAAAAAAAAAGACTCTTCATTTTTAGGGCGTGCCTGTCAAGTATTATTTCTGTCACAAAATCTTTCCTCTCTTTCCCTTCTCCAACTGAAAGACCACCTCTTCCTCTGACCCTTTCTAATATTTGACTTATACCACTCTTACAGAACCTATGATGTATAATGATCATGTGATACATGATTATAAAATACAGCAGTTATTCCTGTGCTGCACTAAATATTGCTTGAAAGCAGGGAAGTTCTATTTATTTTATCCTCTGCAGCATCTATCTTCAATAAATAATTTCTGAATTGGATTCTGTTACTTTGAATTTTCTTACATGCATATTAAGTTTTTAGGCCAAATTATTTCTAAAATTAAACAAAGACTTTTAAAAATCCAAAATTTTCAAAAATTCATTATATGTCTTTCTGTATCTTGGTACAAAATTCCATTTTTTACCACTTAGAAAATAACTAAAGAAAATGAGGATAAATTTCCAGACAATATTTAACTTTGAAATGCTAACCAAGTCAATCCCTTTAAGACTGACAAGTTTGTGTCTATAGTTCAGCTTAATGAAATTTGGTAACAATACATATTTTTTTCTCCACTACAAATTAGATTACTCTGGACATACATGCAGTATTTTGCTCACAAAATGAGGTCACTTGTGGCCGCATTGCAATTTTACTGATTGGCACATAAGTAAAGTAGAGACTGAAAAGCAAATGTTGTTTTGCAAAGATGTTTTCTGTTTTCACAAATACACCCACTCTTGCTAAGAATGAATAATTTGGACCTAAAAGTTTCTTCTCAAAAACTTTGAAGAGCCTTTAGTTTGATCAGTCTTTCTACATATTGTTCTAATTATTTGGAATATCTGCATGAAAATATGTTCTTTTATTTAGCTATTTATTCTCTTAATAACCATCAACTGAGTATAGTATTATAATTTCCTGAGTAATTTTTATTAGATTCTTCTATAAAGACACTAATGCCTTGTTTATATTTTCCCTGACTCTCTCGCTCCCTTAAGGGCCATTTTCCATACTGACAATATTTGTAACCATATGCAGTAGACCTCTTAATTTGTTTTTCAGTTTTGTTTTGTTTTGTTTGCCTATTTCATTCAGAGTCAATTCATCTGTTATTAGCTCCCAATTTTCTCTTGGAGACCCTCTGTTCCCCCACTTTCTCAGTCCTTGTGATCAGGATGGATAGGGCCAACACCATTTGAAGCTCAAAAAATAGGCACATGACTCCATCCTGTGCAGTCAGATTATTGCGTCCCCTGACTACAATGTTTAGCTCACAAAGACCAATGAATCAAGTTGAAGTCATAAACATTAGTCCTGAAACTAGTGAGAACTCTTAGAAAAGGTTCTCTCAGCCCGGCTCGGTGGCTCAGCCTGGAATCCCGCACTTTGGGAGGCTGAGGTGAGTGGATTGCCTGAGCCCCGGGTTCGAGACCAGCCTGGGCAACTTGGCGAGACCTCATCTCTACAATAAATCAAAAAAATTAGCCGGGTGTGGTTGCACACACCTGTAGTTCCAACTACTTGGAAGGCTGAGGCGGAAGGATCGCCGGAGCCCAGCAGGTCGAGGCTGCAGTGACCGGGAGCGGCCACTGCACTCCAGTCTGGGCGACAGAGTGAGACTCCAACTCAAAAAAACAACAAAAAAAAAAAAAGGAAAAGGTGCTCTCTTTCCATTAGGGTTGCTAATTAGAGAGAATATAGCCCAGGAACTTCTGAGGAGAGCCCACCTGAGGATGAAACCACAAAGAAAAGCAGAATCACGAGATGGAGAAACACATATCTGATGCAATTACACACCTGAATTCAGAGAGGCTTTCTCTAGATTTTCAATTATGTAAGCCAATAATGTTTTTAATTAAGCCAATTTGTAAGTCGGTGGTTTTTAAAAAATTGTCAGTTTGAATTGGTTTCCTGTCATTGGCAAATGGAAATGTTTGTATCTGATATGCTGTGAAGCAACACATCCTCTCTGACCAAAGACCCATGTTAATATGATCCCCTCCTAATCTCCAGTCCCATGACCCTTTCCATGGTCCAATATATAATCTCCATCCACAAACTCAAGAAACTCCTTTGGGCTGTATTCTAATCATCCTCTCTACATAACAATGCAGTGTTCAGTGTCACTTTTTTTCTGTTGATTTACTGACCCATCTCTGAATGTGTTTCGATTTCTTCTGTTTTTTCATATTTTATAAAATTATGCTTTAAATTTTAAAATCACATTAAATAGAAACCCAAAAGACACATGGAAATAATTCACAACAAACATATAAATCAAAAAAATCGCTGACAAAAACTTTGAGATACACATTCAAAACAATGGTGATTATAAAGTAGACAGAATAAGTAGTTAATACAAGTTGAGGAGTATTTAGAAAGGACCTCACTCTGAAACTGTATTACCTTGTTGTTTATCATACTTCCTGTGAAACCACCATTAATACCATTTGAGTTAAAAAAAAAAAATAAGCTAAGTAGTAACACATTGGCCATGTTTTGTACGATAAAAATCCAGATGCATGCATGACATTCATAAGCATACCTGTGGGAACAACAAAAAAGAAGATATGAAACCATGGGTACCCAAGAAAACCTACTACACGTGGACTCCAAAAGATATTCCATTCAGCTCCATATTGCACGTGAAAAAAATTTTCAGAGTGTATGTCTAACATACTTGTAGAAGATCTAGGTTTTTCTGGTACTAGTAAAAAGACTAAAATAGGATTTGAAATAAATTGTACTGCCTTGCCAAAAAAAAAATTAAGAAGTGTAAATTTTCCAAGCTTTATTTCTTCATCAAGCCTGTTGACAAGAGACTTTATATTATTTCTGACTTTTATCTTACTATTCAGAAAGGATGATTGAAGCAGCCTTAATAATAGATCAGTCTCATTAATAAAACCTCTGCTCTACTCCAATTTACATGAGCTTTATTATGAAAAGTAATTGGACCACTCTGAATTTACTGTGGGAGTCAGCTAAAGGTGAATACAAAAGCACAGAGAAAAACAGAAAGAAGGCCGAATGCAAGGTCATACATTTTATAAAGAAAACTGAATAGTCCTCAGAAAAGAAAAAAAAAAGTTTGGTCTACTTAAAGGCATTCAGTCTATAATTAAGCTTTAAATTGTGTATAGCCCACCCCCAACCCAGTGGGCAAAAGAAGATGTTTTTGGGACTATGTCACTGTCTGTCATCGATGTCATAATAACTGAAAGCTGTTTAGTCGTTAATTTTACTATCCCTTCTCTTATATCACCGTATTCCAATCATGTAGGCAAGGTAGCTTTCAGAAGCCAGGGACAACTGGCAAGAGTTCCAGTTGCTTCCTGATATGGCAGTTAATTTTAAAAGTTTTTAATTTCACATGCAATACAAAATAGACTTTTTAAGTGAATAAGGTCACTAACACTGTATTCCAATACAATATTTCTAAGAGCTAGTTCAAATTGCACATAGGATAAGAAAGTTGGGCTACAAATTTTTTGAATAGCAAGTGGTAAGGTTATAAGATAGCATTAGTAGTCCTTCTTTCTAGATCATTTTCCTGAAAAGTGAAATGAACAACCTTTAAAGTTCCCTCCAGGTGAAAGTCTATGAATCCAAAGGATGTATGTGTTCATAAACTTGTATTTAGAAGTAAGTTTCATAGATATATGTTTTTGCCCTTATCTTGGAGACTGGAAATGGAAACACTCGCATATCGGTTATGTATAAAGTGGTATATATCATGGAAGATTCTAAAGTCATAGATTAAGAAGTTTTAGGAGCTGAGCTTGGTGGCTCAGCCTGTAAACCCGCGCCTTGGGAGGCTGAGGTGAGTGGATTGCCTGAGACCGTGGGTTCGAGACCCACGTGGGCAGGCGAAACCTCATCTCTACAATAAATCAAAAAATTAGCGGGGCGTGGTAGCGCGCGCCTGTAGTTCCGGCTACTCGGAAGGCTGAGGCAGAAGGATCGCCGGAGCCCAGCAGGTCGAGGCTGCGGTGGCCGGGAGCAGCCACTGCACTTCAGTCTGGGCGACGGAGTGAGACTCCAACTC
>CAUYQG010031254.1:0-17092 GCA_963574415.1 Tarsius wallacei | reverse complement strand
CTAGTATTTGGAACTACAGGAGCACTCCACCACCCCCAGCTAATTTTTTGATTTATTGTGTAGAAGAGGTCTTGTCATGTTGCCCAGACTGGTCTTGAACACTGGATCTCAGACAATCCTTTCACCTCTGCCTCCCAAAGTGCTGAGATTACAAGTGTGAGTCACCGAGCCTGGCCTTCAGGTTTGTTTTTTGAGTTATGTACTTAAGAAAATTGTGGTGGGAAAGCACGAGAGCTATACTTTTTTACAAATTTTTAGCTACACGGCACAGTATTGTAAACTATAAGTGCAATGTTGTACACAGACGTATAGAACTTTTTCATCTTGCACAATTGAAATTTAAAAAATTAAAAAAAAATGTTTGTAGAGACAAGGTCTTGCTATGTTGCGCAGGCTAGTCTCGAACTCCTGGTCTCAAGAGATCTTCCTGACTCAGCCTCGCAAAGTGTTGGGATTACAGATGTGAGCCACCGTACCCAGTCACAACAATGAAAACCTTAGACACATTGGACAGCAACTCCCACTTTCTTTTACCTGATTCAGTTTCCCTGCGGATTATGAATCTGTTCAGATTTTTCTATTTCATTATTGTTCAGTTATGGTAGGCTATATGTTTCTAGGAATTTATCAATTTCTTCTAGGTTATCCAATTTTTGCCATATAGTTGTTCATCATAGTCTTTTGTGGTCATTTTTATTTCTGTGACACCAGTTGTAATGTCTTTTATTTCATTTCTGATTTTGTTGAGTCTTCTCTCCTTGTTTCTTACTTAGCTTAGCTAAGGTTGTGTCAATTTTGTTGATCTTTAAAAAAAAACCAACTCGTGGTTTTACTGATTTTTCTATTCTTGATTTCCTTCATTATATCTTCTTTGGTCTTTATTATATCCTCCTCCTGCTAACTTTGGGCTTAGTTGTTCTAATTTTCCTAGTTCCTGTGACATGCAAAGTTAGGTTGTTTATTTGAGATTTTTCTTTTTTTTAAAGTAGGTGTTTATCATTATAAACTTCTTAGGACTGCTTTTGCTGCGTCCCCTATGTTTTGGTATGTGTTTTTTCATTTTTGTTTGTCTCAAAATAATTTCTAATTCTCTTTTTAATTCTTCAACTCGTTAAGGTTCAAACTGTGTTGTTTAACTTTCTTCTTCTTTTTTTTTTTTTTGAGTAGTCTCACTCTGTTGCCCAGCCTGGAGTGCAGTGGCCCACTCACGGCCACTGCAGTGTCGACCCTGCTGGGTGCTGGCTATCCATCCACCTCAGCCTTCCAAGCAGTCAGAACTACAGGCATGTGCTACCACACCCGGCTAATTTTTTTGATTTATTGTAGAGATGAGGTCTTGCCAAGTTGCCTGAGCTGATCTCAAACCTGTGGGCTCAGGCAATCCACTTGCCTTGGCCTCCCAGAGTGCTGGAATTACAGGCTGAACCACTGAGCCCAGCCTGTTTAACTTCCATGTTTGTGAATTTTCCAGTTTTCCTTCTGTGATTAATTTTAGCTTCATTCTCTTGTGGCTGAGAGATACACTTGGTGTGATTTCAGTCTTCTTAAATTTGTTAAGGCTTGTTTTGTGACCTAACATGGAAGCTATCCTGGAGAATGTTCCATGTGCACTTGAGAAGAATATGTATTCTGTAGCTGTTGGACAGGATGTTCCTTGTATGCGTGTTAGGTTCATTTGATCTATAGTGCTGTTCAGGTTCATTGTTTCCTTATTGATTTTTTTTAATCCGAATGCTCTGTCTGTTATGGAAAGTAGGGTATTGAAATCTCTTGCTATTATTGCGTTTCTATTTCTTCTTTCAGTTCTATCAGAGACAGGAGAGGCAGAAACCCATCTCTTTGGCAGTTCCCCCAAAAGTCTGCACTTTGAAGGTATATTTTAGCTTTCTCTTTCCTTTCCCAGAAATCATCCAAGGGATGTGAGTTTTCCAGATCTTGCTGTATTGCTCAAAGGGGATGGGCTTTGCTGTTGAGTACATACTATCTAAATGTTAGTTTTTCTCTTATTGGCCCTCAGACATCTAGAGTATGTTGGGTCCAGCCAGTGCTCTGAGACTGGTGAGACAGAAACCAGTCTTTTGGGCAGGCTCCCCAAAGTCAGAACATTGGACACATGCTACAATTCTTTTTTCTCCCCGCAAGAAATCATGATTTGGGACTTTTTGCCTGCTCACTCTGTTCTGGGCCAGGGGAAGGAGCTATGTATGGTGAGTGTGTCTGTATTAATCCAAAATGTTGCCTTTATTTCAGTGACTCCCAGCTTGGGACCCTTTGATGTCAGTGCTCAGATTTAGGCAAGACAGAAACCACTCCTCAGGTTGTTCTCTGACAAGCCAGAGCTTTGGATGTTAGGTCCAGCCCTCTCCTTTCCTGCCCAGGGACAAGCTGAGAGCTGGGAGTTTCTTCTTTACCATGTTGTGCTGTGCTGGAGGTAGGGATAATGCCAAGAGTGTGCAATGAATTGTTCTATTGGCTTTGATGTGACTGGTTTCATGCCCACTAGGGGTACAAGACCCTCTAAACTGACTTCTGGAGCTTTCACACAGTGATGTGGTCCACGTGTTGTTATTGAATTGGCACATGGTAGGCGGAAGTAGGTTATAAGACTTTCTATTTTCCATCTTGCTGATGTCACGCCCGGTTATTTACAGTTTTGGATATTATGAATAACGATGATATAAACATTCATGTATAAGTTTTTGTGTGGACATATGTGTTCATTTCTGTTGGGCAAATATTTAAGAGTGGAGTGGCTGAGTTGTAATATAAGTGTATATTTAACTTTATAAGAAACTGAAAATTTGTACTTCATAGTGGTAGTAACAGGTTACATTCCCATCAATAGGGTCTGAGAAAGCGACAGTTATGCCATAGCCTTCCTAATATTTGATACTTTCAGCTAAATTTTAGCCACTTTAGCGGGTGTGTATTATGCACATGGCTAATGGTGTCAAGTATCTTTTCACATGTTTATTGGTCATATCTTTTTCTGTGAAAAGTCTCTTCATGTCTTTTGCCCATTTCAAGATTGATTTTCTTTGGTCTATTAATTACTAACTTGTAAGAGTTCTTTATATATTCTGGATATAAGCCTTAATATATACGTATTTCTTCCGTCTGTGCTTATTTTTGTGTTTTTTAGTAGACTTTTTTATTTTTAATTTAATTTTTGTATAATTATGAAATTGAATATTTATTCTTTTTTTTCTTTCATTTACCTTTATTTCCATCCATGCTTATTTATGCCAACCACAGTTTTAATTATTGAAGCTACGGAATATATGTAGATTTCAGAAAGGGCAGTTTCCGTCTAGTGTTCTTATTGTACAGAATCTTCCATTTGTGACATTACCTTTATGGATTCAAACAGGCACATAGATGTGATTTCATGGCATAATTTATGGATTAATTTGGGGAAAAAATGAATCTTATAACTTCAAAATTTTAGCTAAAAATGCAGTCAATAAATCCAGTGATTCAAATTTACTTATTCTTTTATGTTCCAGAGTAAAGTTTTATAATTTTTGATAATAGATGAGTTCAGTTAACTTTTAAAAGTTTTTTTACTTGATGCTATGAATGATTGTTCCTTTGTTGTATTCATTAAAAATTTTTTTTTTATTTTAAAGATGGGTCTTCTTCAGGATTAGGTATACAAATGGTCATTATACAGGTAAAGTTTGGGCCTCACTTTGGTCCTCACTTCACCTCATTTGAAATCAGGTACCCAGCCAGGCTCGGTGGCTCAGCCTGTAATCCCACGCTTTGGGAGGCTGAGGTGAGTGGATTGCCTGAGCACGCGGGTTCGAGATCCGCCTGGGCAACTTGGCGAGGCCTCATCTCTACAATAAATAAAAAATTAGCCAGGCGTGGTAGCACACGCCTGTAGTTCCAGCTACTTGGAAGGCTGAGGCGGAAGGATCGCCAGAGCCCAGCAGGTCGAGGCTGCAGTGGCCGGGAGCAGCCACTGCACTCCAGTCTGGGCAACAGAGTGAGACTCCAACTCAAAAAAAAAAAAAAAAAAAAAAGAAATCAGGTACCCTTATTGATGAAGTGTGCCACCCCTCCCCTGGCAGTTTCCCACTGCTGCCAATCCCTTTCTTATAGTATTATGATAATTGTTCAGGGTCAGCTTATGAGTGAGAACATGTAGTATCCAGTTCTTTGTTTCTGTGATAGAGCACTCAGTATTATAGACTCTAAATCCATCCAAGTTACTGCAAAGTTCATAATTTTATCCTTCTTTATGACTGCATAATATTTCATTGTGTACATGTACCACATTTAAAAAAAATCCAGTACTTTTGATGGGCAGCACGGTTGGTTCCATGTTTTTGCTATTGTGAATAATGCTGCAATAAACATGCGTGCTCAGGTATCTTTCATAGAGTGATTTCCTCCAGGTATATTCCCAGAGGGGGATTGCTGGATTGCATGGAAAGTTGATTTTTAGGCCTTTTAGGAATTGCCACACTATTTTCCACAGACGTTGTACTAGTTTACACTCCTACCAACAGTGTAGAAGTGTTCCCTTTTCCCCACATTCTCTCCAGCATCTTTTTTAAAAAAATTTTTATTTTAAAGATGTGGGATACAGTTCAAGATTAGGTATACAAATGTTCATTATGCAGGTACCCTTGTTGATGAGGATCTGTTGTTTTTTGTTATTGATGATGGCATCCTGACTGGAAATAGGTGGTATCTCAGTGTGGTTTTAATTTGCATTTCTTTGATGAGGCTGAGTATTTTTTTCATGTATCTGTTGCCTGCTCATATGTCTTCTTTTGAGAAGTGTCTATTCACATCTTTTGCCCACTTTTTAATAGGGCTATTTGTTTTTTTCTTTTCGCCATGTTTGAGTAACTTGTAGAACCTAGATATTATACCTTTGTCAGATATACAGTTGGCAAATATTTTTTTTCCCATTCTGTGTGCTGTCTCCCTGCTCTCTTGATGGTTTCTTTTGCTTTGCAGAAGCTTTTCAGTTTTATGAGATTCCACTTGCCTATCTTATCTCTTATGGCATGGGCATTTAGGGTTTTGATCAGAAATTGGTTGCCAGTTCCAATTTCCATTAGGGTGTCTCCTGCATTTTCTAAGGTTCTCATAGTTTGAGGTTTTGCATTTAGGTCTTTGAACCATTTAGAGTTGATTTTTGTGTATGGTGATAGGTAGGGGTCTTGTTTTAATCTTCTGCACATGGTCAGCCAGTTTTCCCAGCACCATTTACTGAATAAGTTTTTCTCTTCCCAGTGGTGTAAACTTTTTTTTTAATTGTTATTTTTTTTTAAAGATGTGGGGTACCGTTCAGGGTTAGGTATATAAGTTATTTTAGTGAAGTCCAGTTTATAATTTTTTCTGTTAGATTTATGCTTTTTTGGGTCCTATCTAGAATCCTTTCTCTGCTTAAAGTGACAAAAACTTTCTCCTATTTTCCATAGAGTTTATTTCTGAGAGAAGTTTTATGTTTATAGCAAAATTGAGCAGAAAGTTCAGTGATTTCCCACAAACTGCTGCCACTATACATACATGGCCTCATTTGTTATCAACATGCTCCACTGGAGCGATACATTTGTCGCCCAGACTGGAGGGCAGTGGCCGCTCCCGGCCACCACAGCCTCGACCTGCTGGGCTCCGGCGATCCTTCCGCCTCAGCCTTCCAGGTAGCTGGAACTACAGGCGCGCGCTACCACACCCGGCTGATTTTTTGATTTACTGTAGAGATGAGGTCTCGCCAAGTTGCCCAGGCGGGTCTCGAACCCGCGGGCTCAGGCAATCCACTCATCTCAGCCTCCCAAGGCGCGGGATTACAGGCTGAGCCACCGAGCCCTACACATTTGCTATAATGAACGAACCTACACTGACACATCATTATTACCCAGAGTCCACAGTTTACACTACATTCAACACTCTTGGTGTTGAATGCTCTATGGGCTTGAATAAATGTATCTCTGCCATTATAGTATCCTATAGAGTAGTTTCACCTAGAATCTCAAATGCCCTCTGTGCTTTGCCTATTCATCTCTCCCTCCCCGTCATCCTCGAAAACCACTGTTCTGGCTTTTCATGAGAACTAAGACACATACCTTAGTGGCTAGCGACCAAGCCCACGAGCGAGATGCCGGAGGCCTTGGGTCCCTACAGACAGTCCCAGTCCGGCTGCTCCAACCGCGCGAAGACGGGCGTTGTGATGGGTTGTCCCGTGGGCATGGCGGTCGGGCACACTCCGGCACCTTTTCCTGTCTCAGGATCGGAATGCGGGATTGGGAGCTGATGGACGGCGTTGGGAAAACCACGAGGCAGAGTGGCAGCACCTTTGGCACATTCACGGCAACTGGGATAGGCATCCGATGCTCACCGTGCTCGCCTGCTACATCTATACCTTCCATCAGTCCCAGCCCACGTACTGCAATAAAACAAAGTCTTTAAGTAAAAATAAATAAATAGATAGACAAATAAATAAATAATAACATCAAATAAAACCACTGTTCTTTTACGTGTCTCCATAGTCTTGCCAATATTTTCTCCCAATCTGTGGCTGGTCTTTTCATTCTTTTCACAATGTTTTTCCCAGAGCAAAGTTTTTTAGTTTTAATGAAGTCCAGGTTATTAATTTTTCCTTTTATGGATTGTGCTTTTTGTGGCATATTAAAAAGTCATCACAAAACCCACCCAAGGTCATCTTGAGTTTCTCGTGTTATCTTTGATAAGTTTTACAGTTTTGCATTTTACATTTAGGTTTGTGATCCATTTTGAGGTAATTTTTGTGAAGGTATAAGGTCTATTTCTTAGTTCATTTTTTTGCGAGGGTGAAGTTGTTCCAGCACTCTGTTGAATATACTATCTTTTCTTCATTGTATGTCTTTTATTCCTCTGTCAAAGATCAGTTGACTATATAGTGGTTGCATGTCTGGGCTCTCTATTTTGTTTTACTGGTCTATTTATATATTCTTTCACCAATATCAGACTATCTTGATTAGTGTAGCTTTTATAGTATTCCTTGAAGTCTGATGGGGTCAGTTCTTTATCTTTGTTCTTCTTCTTTATTATGTCAGTTGTTCTGAATGTCTTGCCTCTCCACATAAACCTTAGAATCACTTTGTAAATATTCACTTTGTAAATATAACTTGTTGGGATCTTGATTGGTATTCCATTGAGTCTATAGATCAATTGGAAAAATTGGACATCTCAACAATTATTGAATTGTTCTATCCATGAACATGGAATACTTTTTCATTTATTTAGTTATTCTTTGATTAATTGAAGTTTTGTAGCTTTCCTTATAAAGATGTTGGACATATTTTTGTTAGAATTTTTTTTTAACCTAAGCATTTCATTTTTGGGATAGTAATGTAAATAGTAGTGTTTTTCATTTCAAATTCTGTTTGTTTAGTGCTGGTAAATAGGTGAGCAATTGACTTTTGTGTGTTAACCTTGTATCTAGTAATCTTGCTATAATGCGTTATTAGTTTCAGTAACTTTTTGGCAATTCTTTTGGATTTTCGACATAGATGATCATGTCATCTGCAAGGACAGTTTTATTTCTTCCTTTCCAATCTTTATTTCTCTATTGCATTAACTAGGGCTTCCATTACTATGTTGAAAAGCAGTGATGAGAGGGGAAGTCTTTGCCTTGTTCCTAATCTTCATAGAAAAGCTTAGAGTTTCTCACCTTTAAGTATGATGTTAGCTGTAGGTTTTTTGCAGCTATTCTTTATCAAGTTGAGGAGGTTCCCTTATATTCCTAGTTTACTGAGGATTTTTTCCTTAAATAATCATAAATGGCTGTTGCATTTTGTCAAATGCTTCTTCTGCATCTATTCATATAACCATGTGATTTTTTTTCTTTAGCCTGTTGGTGTGATGCATTACATTAATAAATTTTCAAATGTTGAACCAGTCTTGCATAGTTAGGGTAATTCTTTTGATGATGGCTCATAATTTTTTATGCACCATTGAATTCACTTTACACTTTCATTAAGGGTTTTTACATCTATGTTTATGAGATATATTGGTCTGTAGTTTTCTTGTAATGTCTTTGGTTTTGATATTGGGGAATGCTAGTTTCATACAATGAGTTAGGATGTAGTCTCTCTACTTTTATCTTCTGAAATATTGTGGGGAATTGATAGAATTCCTTCTTAAATAGCTGGTAGGATTCTCCATTAGGGCCTGATGCTTTCTGTTTTGGCAGTTTAGTAATTATTAATCCAATTTCTTTAATAGGTATAGGTCTATTCAGATCGTCTATTTCTTTTTCTGTAAATTTGGGCAAATTGCATCTTTCAAGGAATTGGTTAATTTCATTTGGTTATAAAATTTGGGGTCATAGAGTTATTTATAATATTACTTTATTACCTTTATTACCTTTTTATGTCCATGGGATCTGTAGTGATGTTCCCCCTTTCTTCCCCGATTTTAATAATTTGTTTCCTGTCTTTTTTTTTCTTAGTCTGGCTAGAAACTTATTGACTGTATTGATCTGTTCAAAGAACTAGCTTTTGGTTTCATTGGTTTTCTTTATTGATTTCTTGCTTTCAATTCATTGTCATCTGCTCTAATTTTTATTTTCTCTTCTGCTTTCTTTGGATTTAGTTTGTTCTTCTTTCTCTAGTTTCCTAAGATGAAAACTTAGATGATTGATTTTAGAGCTTTCTTTTTTTATATTTGCATTCAGTGCTATAAATTTCTCTCTAAACATTTCACTGCATCCCACAAATTTTGATAAACTGTGTGTTCATTTTCATTTAGCTCAAAATATTGTTCATTTCTATTGAGATTTTTTTCTTTGACCCTTGTGTTCTTTAGAAATGTGTTGTTTAAATCCAAGTATTTTGGGATTTTCTAGCTGTATTTCTGTTATTGATTTCTAGTTTAATTCCATTGTGGTCTGAGAGCACTGTATGATTTTTATTCCTTTAGGCATGTTAAGATGTGTTTTATGGCCCAGAATATGGTCTGTCTTGGTGAATGACTCATGTGAGCTTGAGAAGAATGTTTTCTGTTGTTGTTGGATAAAGTAGTCTACGGATGTCCATCGAATGAAGTAGTCTTTAGATGTCCATTATAACCAGTTGATTGAGAGCATTGTTGAATTCAATTATGTCTGTAATGATTTTCTGAAAGAAAATGTCTGCAACTAAGATAGCAAATTCGTCTATTTCTCCTTGAAGTTCTATCAGTTTTTTCCTCATATATTTTGATGCTTTGCTGTTTGGCACATACACATTAAGGACTGTGATACCTTTTGAAGAATTGACACTTTAATAATTATGTAATACCCTTCTTTATCTCTAATAATTTTCTTTGGTCTAAGAGTCTAACTAACTAAAGGTAATTCTCTCTGGAATTAATATAGCTAATCTTGCTTTGTTTTGATTAGTGTTAGCATGGTATATCTTTCTCCATCTGTTTACTTTCAATCTTTATATGTCTTTATATTTAAGGTCATTTGCTGATAGACAACAAAGAGTTGGGTCTTGTTTCTTGATCCACTCTGACAATCATTGTCTTTTAGTTGGGGCATTTAGACAACTGATGTTCAAAATGATTACTGATGTAGTTGGATTAATATGCACTATACTTGCTACTGTTTTCTATATGTTGCTCTTGTTATTTGATCCTGTTTTTGTCTTTCATTCTTTCTGTCTTTTGTGGTTAGTTGAGCATTTTGTTTGATCCCACTTTTCTTCTTTATTAGTATATCAGTTATACTTCTTTTTCCTTAACTCTTTTTTTTCTTTTTTTGGTAGAGAGGAAGTCTTGTTATGTTGCCTAGGCTGGTCTTGAATTCCTGGGCTCAAGCAATCCTCCTACCTTGGCCTCCCAAAGTGCTGGGATTACAGGTGTGAGTCACTGCACAGAGCCCTTCTTCACCTTTTATTTTTTATTTTTGTTTTTTCAGCTGGAGTCTCACTCTGTCACCCAGACTGGAGTGCAGTGACCGCTCCTGGTCACCACAGCCTTGACCTGCTAGGCTCCGCAATCCTTCCGCCTCAGCCTTCCAAGTAGCTGGAACTACAGGCACATGCTACTACGCACAGCTAATTTTTGATTTATTGTAGAGATAAGGTCTCGAACCCGTGGGCTCAGGCAATCCACTCACCTCAGCCTCTCAATGCGCGGGATTACAGGCTGAGCCACGGAGCCCGACTACCTTTTATTTTTTTGAGTTGGAGTCTTACTCTATTGCCCAGGTTGGAGTGCAGTGGCTTAGGCGATCCTTCCACCTCAGCCTTCCAAGTAGCTGAAACTACAGACACATGCTACCATGCCTGGCTACCTTCTTAACCTTTTAAATGATTGCCCTAGAGTTTGCAATATACATTTACAACTAATCCAGATCCACTTTCAAATAATACTATTCCACTTCATGAATTGTGCAAGTAACTTATGATAACAAAATAATCCTAATTTCTCCTTTCTGTTTCTTGTATCATTGCTGTCATTCATTTCACTTATACATTACAGACACAAGCATACTATAATCTAATGCATTGTTGCTATTATTACTTTGAACAAACTGTCATCTGTTATATACATTAAAAATAAGAAAAATAAATGTTTTATTTTCCCTTTACTTGTTCCTTCTTCAGTACTTTTCTTTTCATATAGATCTAAGTTTCTGACCTATATAATTTTCCTTCTCTCTAAAGAAGTTTTTTTTTTAACATCTCTTGAAAGGCAGGTCTACTGGCAACAAATTTTCTCAATATTTGTGTGTCTTTATTTCTCTCTCATTTTTGAAGGACAATTTCACAAGATACAGAATTCTAGGTAAGTGTTTTTTTCTCTTTCAATACTGGATAATACTTTGCTCTCTTCCTGGTTGCATGGTTTCTGAGAAACTTGGATGCAATTCTTATCTTTGCTCCTTTATAGGTAAGGTATTTTTTTCCTCTGCCTTCTTTCCGACTTTTTTCTTTACCTTTGACTTTCTGTAGTTTGGAAATGATGATGTCTAAGTATAGTTTATCCTGTTCAGAGTTCTCTGAACTCTGGGTCTGTGACTTCGTGTCTGACATTAATTTGGAAAAATTCTCAGTCATTATAGTTTCAAGTTTTCTCTTCTTTTCTTTTTCCCTTTTACTTCTGGAATTCCCATTATACTGACGTTACACCTTTTATAGTTGTCCCACAATTCTTAGACATTCTTTTCTTTAGCCTATTTTCTCTTGCTTTTAAGTTTTGGTGATTTCTATTGAGTTGTTATAATATTTTTGATCTCTAGCATTTCTTTTTTTTTTAAACATAAAGATTAAAAATCCTTGGAAGAGTCAAACTTGCTGTCTACCACTTACAATTTTCATCCCTCTGCTTCTGTTGCCTATCTGTTCTTGCATTCTGTCTACTTTGTTCTGTGAAAAGAAAAACTTTAGGCAAGTTAAATTTAACAGAGTTTAATTGAGCAAAAAATGATTTGCAAATCATTTTGTCCTCAGAATCAGAAGAAGCTCAGATAACTCCTCTTTGCAACATGGACAGCCAGCATTTATGGACATAAAATGGAAGTGAGGTACAGAAACAGCTTGATTGGTTGCAGTTTAGTGTTTTCCTTATTTGGACATGATCTGATCCATTGGTAGCTGGTGATTGAAGTTTGGCTGCTGTGATTGGCTGAGGCTTACCTATTTGTTACAAAGCTATATTCCTAAGCGAGGCTTTCACTTTAGGTAACAAGCTGGTTATACTTCATTACATAGGGACTCAAGATGTGGGGGCAGTCTCAGGTCAAATTTAGTTTAATATGAATTAGCGAATTGTTAAAATATCCTCCTTTTGGTCAGCCTTTCAATATTGAGAGATAGACCAAAACTGGTATTGGTACCACTTCTGCCACTATTGTAATAGATTTACTCAGCCTCAGTATGAAATCCACAGCATCATGTCAGTTGAATAATTTCTTATGTTCTCGCTGATTTAGTTAAAGTGAGACCATTTAGTGTATGATTGATGGCTGTGTACAAATATTGAAGGCTTGGAAGGATACAGTGCAATAGGAGGACTATTATACCATCAGGAAATAATATCTTTTATCATTATATAATGTCCTCCTTCGTCTTTTTTTTTTTTTTAACTTTAATACTTTTTTTTTCCTGGAAACTTTCGTCTTCATTTATTTTTTAAAACTTTTTTAAATTTTAAAGATGTGGGGTACAATTCAGAGTTAGGTATACAAATGTTCATTATGCAGGTACCCTTGTTGATGCGGTGTGTCCCTCCCCCTAGCAGTTTCCCTCAACTGCCAATCCCATCCCTCCTCCCCTGACAGTTTCCTACTCTTGCCAATCCCTTTCTTATAGTATTATGATAATTGTTCAAGGTCCGCTTATAAGTGAGAACATATGGTACTCTGTTCTTTGTTTCTGTGTCTTTTAAAAAAATACCTGTTTTTGGTTTAAAATCTGAGCTGTCTGATATGAGAATGGTTACTCCTGCTTGTTTTTGTTATCCACTTACCCGAAATAAATTTTTCTACCCATTTACTTTGAGTCTGTGACTGTCTTTGGCTAGTAAGTGGGTCGCTTGTAGGTAGTATATGGTTGGATCTTGTTTTTTTAATCCAGGTTGCCACTCTGATTCTTTTAAGTGGGGACATTTAGCTCATTTATGTTCAGGGTTAATATTGATATGTGAGGTTTTATTCCTGCCATTGTGTTGTAAAACTGTCTTGGGAATTCTAGTGTGCACTGCTATATAGGCACTGTGAGCTTTGAACGTATGTGTTCTTTTGTGATAGTGAGAGCTGTTGTTTCATTTCCAAGTACAGAACTCCTTTGAGCGTCTCTTGTAGGGCCAGTTTAGTGGCAACAAATTCCCTAGTGTTTGGGAAGGACTTTATTTCTTCTTCGTTTATGAAGCTTAGTTTGGCTAGATACAAAATTTCTGGCTTACTTTAAAAAAAAATTTTTTTTTTAAAGGAGGTTGAAATGGGTCCCCATTCTCTTCTGGCTCATACAGTTTCTGCCAAGAAGACTGTTGTTAGTCTAATGTCCTTTCCTTTATAAGTGATTCAGTGCTTCTCTCTTGCTGCTCTTAGCATATTTTCTTGCATATTGACTTTGGAGAATCTGACAATGACATCCCTTGGTGAGTTTTTTTTTTTGGGATATATCTTGCAGGAGTCCTTTGGGCTTCTTGTATCTGAATGTTTAGGTGTCTCCCGAGACCAGGGAAATTTTCTTGAATTATTTCTTTGAATTTTTTTCATACTTTTTACTTTAACTTCTTCTCCCTCTGGAATGCCTATGATTCATAAGTTTGTTTGCTTTTCATAATCTTATAGTTCTCTTAGGCTTTGATCATTCTTCTTGGTTCTTTCTCTGTGTTTCTGTCTAACTGGGTTAGTTCAAAGAGCCTGTTTTCCATCTCTGAGATTCTTTCTTCTGCTTGTTCTAGCCTACTGCTGTGGCTTGTAACTGTATTTTGTACCTTCTCCAGTGCATTTCTTAAAGTTCCGTTTGGTTTTTTTTTTTTAAAGTTTCCAAACTCTCCTTCTGCCTCTTGCATTTTTCTTCTAATTTATTTGAGTTGGTTATCAGTTTTATCTTCCATCTTTTTGAGCTTTTTTGTAGTCAATATTTTGAATTCGTTATTTGACATTTCAAGAATTTCATTGTGGCTAGTTTCTGTTGTTGAAGAATTGGTGAGCCCCTTTGGAGGGGTAAGACTCTTTTTTTATACTTTCAGAGTTGTTTCTCTGGTTCTTTCTCATCCGGATGAACTACAGGAGCCAATCTGTATAAGTTCCTTTGATATCGAGGTCTTGTGTATGTAGGCGTTGCCAGGTATTGGTTGTAATAGTGATATAGTGGCGTGCGGGCTGGCCCACTGCTTCCCGTGAGACTAGAGTGGCAGGGGTCTTGGAAGGCTTAATTAACTTGCTCCTCTGTGGTATATGCCGGTGTGACAAAATTACCTGTTGTGATGTGTCATTCAACCTTCAGGCCAGCAGGTAGCGCCTATATGTATGGGCTGGCTCTATCAATGTGAATGGGTATTGATTTGATCCTTATTTACTGGAAGAAGAGCTCTGTTGTCTCAGCAGTGAGCCTGTCTGCAGAGTGCATTGTGATCTGTGTTCACAGTTCATCCCTGGGGAGGGGAGCACAAAAATGGGTGGGGTCAAACAAGGCAGGCCCCACTTGTGTGTCCACTGATATCAGGCACAGGCAGCTGCTCTGAGGCTGGGGGGTCTGGTGTGCAGCCTTCGAGTGCCCGGAGGTGTGCCTTGATGAGGTGTTAGGGGACCTTGGCTGTCTCGAGTTCTCTGCTCAAGAAGGGGAGGACGGCCTGAGCTCCTGGTCTAGAACAGTGGGAGCTCCAGGTACTTGGGGCATTGAGCAAAGAGAACAGCACAGCACCAAGGACTCTGCCCTTGGGGGACAGGTGGCTCAGGCTCCTACTCCAGGTGATTGGGTGTGGTAGGGCGTGGAGCACAGGAGGCCTCCTTGCACATGGATGGTTGCCCAGGAAGGGTGGGGAAGCATAGGCTACTAGTCCAGGTGTGTAGAGATGGGGGCTGCCTGACCCTTGATGCTGGGGGGGGGGGTACGCTTTCCTGACAGATTTGAGGAGCAGGCTGTGGTGCCCTGCAGTGACATCTGCAGCCTGATTCTGGGTCACGGAGCTGGCCGTGGCTTCAGGCCTCACTACTCGGGAACAACTACAGGGTTAGGCCTTCTGTTGCTGCTCAGACTGCTGATTTAAATGCAGAGTGAGGTCCCTCTGGCTGGTCTTCTGTCACTTAGACTGCTTTCCCAGCTGTGCAGGAGTGGGAGCCCTCTTTTTCTTCAGTATTACTGGGGCATTCCACCCCAACCAATGGTGTTGGCTGAAGAATTCCAGGTTGCAAACTGACGTAGGCTGTTGGACTCACTGTTCATGAGAAACCGTGGCTGCTGTAACTTTTTTCTGCTCAGGATGCAGGTTCCAGGGCGTGGGAGTGGTGGCCCCCTGCTAGGCTCCTGTCATTTAGGCTGAGATTCTGGATATTCCTTGGTATTGTTGGGGCCCCTTGCCACCACTGCCCGAGGCGTGGGGCGGGTTGTAGTACCTAGGCAGTGGCAAACCCAGATCGATTCTGGGTCTAAGATCTTACCCTGGCAGCCTGTCTCTCCCGGGAGGGAAATGCAGCTTTTGGGGGGTCTCCTGTGGCTTCCAGCTGCAGGCTGGAATGAGCCCACGTGCAGTCCCAAATCCTGAGGCAAACTCCTTGCTCCCGCTTTGAACTAGTTGTGGGAAGCCCACTCCCCGCTTCAGAGCGACCAGCTTTATCTCTGGGCAGAAACCAAAGTGCCTGCAGAGGCCGCTGTTGGTGTGACAATGGGCCCTGATAAAAAAATGACTTTCTTGGGCAAACTCTTTCAGGTCTCCTCCCACTGTGGGAGCTTTTCTGTCTTCTTAATAAATCCTACTTAAAAAAAAAAATTTCTTCCTCAGTGTCCTGGATTTGGGAGACCATCCGTGGCTTTATGTCTTTCCCTCTTACCACGTTTTAGCCTCCCCTGAAACAGCTCTAGGGTCCAGGATAAACAGGGTGTTCTCCATTGGCCTGAGTTTCACAGATCCCTGATTGGAAGGTACATCTCAGAGGGGAGTTTTCAGTCCTGTACTGTCCCAGGATCACACTCACTTTTTTCTGTGGAGCGCCGTTGCCAGGACTTTTCACCCTTCCTCTCTTTTCTGGGATCTGGAGTGTCCTCTGCTGTTCTGATGAATATCCATTTTCCTTCTTGGATTGGGATTTGCTGTGTTGGTTTTTCCACGCTATTATCACACTGTTCTGACAGATGAAGCATGCTTGGAAACCTCTAATCTACCATCAGTTGTGGGAAGAGTCCCTTTCCCTGCAGCAGCAGTATAAGGTGATAGCGGGTGCCCATCCATAGTTCTTATACGTAAAATTATCTAGAGTCCTTGAAGGTAGAGCCACACGTTCTTTGGATTTGACAAACTCATTATAAAATGGATACCTACCTGAGGTCTCTAACTGGATCCAACCCAGTTAATGATCAAATCCAATTTGATCCTGGACCCAGTCCAATATAAGAATTGCTCAAATAAATTCAGATAGCTCAGAACACAAGTTTGTGAAGCTTGAATCTGAGAGAGAACGCACCCACAGCCCCAGCTCCTGTGAGAGATCAATGGGCACAAAGGTTTGCTTGATCACTTGGTGCTACTGGTGGTCACTGAAGGGCTAGTTTGGATCTTACTTCTGACACCAATCTGTACAAAGAAAAACTTTTAGACAAATTGAACTGAGTTGTGTATATGAATGTATTTATGAGACAGAGTCTCCCCCTGTTGCCCAGGTTTGGAGTGTAGTGGCATAATTATAGCTCACTGCAATCTTGAATACCCAAACTCAAGGAATCCTCCTGCCTCAGCCTCCCAAGTAGCTGGGACTATAGGCACATGCCACCATGTCTCACTAATTTTTATTTAAAAATTTTTTTTGTAGACAAGGGATGACTTGCTATGTTGTCCAGGCTGGTCTTAAACTTCTGGCCTCAAGCATTCCTCTCACCTTGGCTTCCCAAGATGTTGGGATACAGGAGTGAACCACTGTGCCTGGCCAGAGTTTAAGTAAGCAAAGAACACTTTGCAAACCAAGCAGCCCTCAGAACCAGAAAAGATTCAGATAACTCCTCCCTGTAACACAGGCAGGCAGCATTTGACTTAAAACAGAAGTGAGGTACAGAAGCAGTTTGATTCTTTACAGCTCAACATTTGCCTTATTTAGATATGGTCCGATCATTTGGCAGCCGGTGACTGGGTGGAGCTTGGCTGCTGTGATCTATTGAGACTTGGCTATTTGCTACAAAAGTAGCAAAAAGTCTAAGTTAGGCTTTCAGTTTGTTTATGTACTGAGCTAGGTTGTGGTTTGTTTTTTAGGAACTCAAGATATGGAGGCACCCTCGCGCCACATTTAGTTCAATTTAATAGTTCATCAGCGCCATTAACATCTTTTTTTTTTTTTTTTGAGTTGGAGTCTCACTCTGTCACCCAGACTGGAGTGCAGTGGCCGCTCCCGGCCACCGCAGCCTCGACCTGCTGGGCTCCTGCGATCCTTCCGCCTCAGCCTTCC
>CAUYQG010031252.1:0-57234 GCA_963574415.1 Tarsius wallacei | reverse complement strand
TACTGACATGGGAGACATTTTGAAGATACATCAATAGGATTTGCTGTGATTGAATGTGAGAACTTTCATAGAGGAAGAGCAGAGAGTCACCATTGGAGCTAAGATTTCTGACCTACCTGCTTCAAAAATCTCTAATTTTTGCAGTAGTAAAGATTAAAGGGAAAAAAAAATCAGAGAGTGCCTCTAATATTTGGCTTGCATGTCTGCTTTGCTCTGTGCCTTGGCACCATCAAGTGTCTATGGATTCTCAAGCTATCTTCCTGCCTTTGATGTATTTCAGGAATCTTTTATTATTAGCATCGGATCTCTTTTCAAGGCTCTCCTCTGAGTTTCTGTTGACCCGCCCAATTTCTTGTTTATCTCAGCAGCATCGCCTTTGAGGCACACTGTTCCTCTGGCCTTGCTTTGGAGAGGACCCTTATGTCTATGAGGGAGCTGCCCAGGACTGCCGCTGGCTGTACATTTGAAGAGATTTACCCTGTTCCCCACACTCTGCAAATTGTACCTTCTAGTCTGTGTGACTACTGAAATTCCTTTATTATCAGTCAAGGAGTGCCCTGTGCCATTCAGAACAGCTGCCTAACTAATATATTATCCATAATCCTGACAGCAGCTCTTTTTTTGAGTACTGGCTTTGTGTCCTTTTAATTATATCATTTTTAATCTTCATGACAACTGTTGTGATTTCCCTTTTGAATATCAAGAAACTGAGGTCTCCAAGAGGTAATGAAACTTGTTAAGCATCTTGTATTTGAAATGTGGCAAAGCCATGCTCCAAGCCAAGTCTGCCTGCCTCTTATATTACACTCTTTCCACTGTTCTCTGCTGTTTTGAGCCCGCAGGTGTTAGGTTGGCTGGATAATAATCCGTTACCATACACAGCCATGAGGTGCAGTGGAAAGATCTCTGGGTGAGTCATAGGGTGGGTGGACTTTTATTCTTTCTAAGGTGTGTGAGCTCTATAAGCCTCAGTTACTTCATCTACAAAATGGGAATTAAGACCTTAAAGGAATGTAAAGAAAATGCTATAAGGAAATATTCATGAGAAAAATGTTTTTGAACTGTTGAAGAGTGATGTGAAATATCTGCTGGGAACATTAAAAGGAATTTCAGAGATGGTGAGTGGCTGAGCAGGGACTCAACCTGGTCTTCAGACTAAACATTGGGTTCTTCTGTCACACTGGGCTGGGCCAAGATGAGCATTGCCATAGGGCCATTTTCTTGGCAGACTAGGAGAACATTTTGTCTGCTTGACAACACTAATTAACTGGGTATTTGTCTAGAATTAGGAAGAAATAACAGCTCTTTGTCTTATTCACACTTTCCTCAAAATGATAAAGAATGAATTCATGCCACTTGCTCAGCAGTTTTTGCATGGCTGTTTGTTTTTATATTTTATACCTTTAGTCATTGCGTATGTTTAAGGATTTATTTTTTAGAGTGATTACAAGGTCTGACAGAGGACCCTTCTCTCCTTAGTCCTGGAACCCTCCAGATGACCGAAAGAAATGTTTCACCTCTGACCTATTTCTATTCCTGATCTTGTGGAGCTGCCAGGAAGGGAGTCTGTGAATTGAGTCATTGGAGAGGGCTGTCCAGAACATTCTTTGATGTGGTTTCTCTTTCTTGCAGAATTATCTTGTCTTGTGATCACAGTGATGCAGGCTATTATTTGTTAGTTCCAACTGTGTGTGAGATAATAAATGTTTTTGGCAGAAGGCTTGCTTAAATGGGTGTGTATCAGTAAAAACTGAGGAGTAGGTACAAGTTCGATAATACTATGAATTGTGCTATTCTTGGAGTTTCTTAGGGAAACATTGTTGATTTTTATTGGTTATCCAACCACTATGAGGATTTTAAATATTTCCCTTCCCCTGAGGCATTATTATAGCTTCTGCTCCTGAGTCAGACTGTCTCCAGTCCTTTTCTGGCTCTGCCACTCACTAGCTAAGTGTCTTTGAGCAAGTTGCTCGACTTTTCTCACCTCAAAGAATGAAGATAATAACAGTACATATCTCAACAGGGTTATTACATGGATCAAGTGATTGATATATGTAGAGCACTTACAACAGTTCCTGGCATGCATTGCACACTCAATAGACACATGCCACAATTATTACATCCACAGTATTTTAGTGTATTCTTTCAAATCTCCTTTGAAACTGATGTTGTTTCTCATCTTTTGGACTATTTTCCAGTCACAACTGTTTTTATCTTTCATACTCTAGAATTTTTAAAAATTTGTTTTTTGGGGTTTTTTAAAAGTGATTCCTATATATTTTCTCCTTGGGTTATACCTTTTGAAATAAACGTCAAGTTCAATAGTATGTGCCACTATGTCAAAAAAAAAAAGAGGGGGGTGTCTATTTGAATAGGTCTCAGTGGGAATTTCCATATTTTTCTATCTATCATCTATATTTATTTATTTAAATTTTATATTTTTACAAATAAATGAATAGAGACAGTGTCTACCTATCTTGCCCAGGCTGGTCTCGAACTCCTGGGCTCAAGCAATCTTCCCACCTCAGCCTCTCAACATGCTGGAATTATAGGCGTAAGCCACCATGTCCAGCATGAATTCCTGTTTTCTTGTCCATCTTCTCACCTTGTAGACTCAGTTGATTCTCAATTCCCTTGGCTCCATGATGCCACACGTATCCTCTTGCCTCTCCCTGTGCCTCCCTGACCTTTCCATCTTGCTGTCTGTTCTCTGTGGGTTTGGCCCTTACAGTTCTAAAGTGTTCAGACATATAGGATGTAGGATGACCTCAGCCTGGGTCTGTCTGAAGTTTCCTCATGACTAGACTCAGATCATGCATTTTGGGCAGTAATACTATGGAAACCATGTTGGCTCTTAATCACCTGGTTCCCTAGCTGCTCTTCTGATTAAATTCACCATGTTTTCTTTTATGTTGTGTTAGTGTTTTGTGGGGATATATTCTGAGATTATGACAACATTCTGCTTCTCATCAAACCTCCACCCACCAGCCTTAGCTTTCATTGATGACTCCTGCCCGAATCAGTTACCTGTAGGATGGTTGCCAAATGGTGATGATCTAATCCTTCATTTTTTCCACTTGTATTAGTTGGCATTCTACTGTGAGAAAGAGCTTTCCTTTCTCCCTAGTTATTGATTGATTGATTTAATTCTTATTAATTTTTTGAGTCCGGGTCTTACTCTGTCACCCAGGCTGGAGTGCAGTGGCATGGTCTCAGCTCACTAAAGCCTTGACCTCCTGGACTCAGCCTTCCAAGTAGCTGGGACTAAAGGTGCAGACTACCGTGTCCAGTTAATTTTTTGATTTTTTTGTAGAGACAAGGTCTCACGATGTTAGTCAGGCTAGTCTCGGACTCCTGGGTTTAGGTAATTCTCTAGCCTCAGACTCCCACAGTGCTGGGATTACAGGTGTGAGCCACTGTGCCTGGCTTCATTTACTTTTCTTATGGCAATAAGGATTTTGAGCTTCCTATTTTATGTAAAGTATCATAATCCATTATTATCAGTACCTATCTTGATTTGGACAGTGGGAACCCCTTTCTGCATAAGTCACTGTATATTTTCTTACTTTTTGACATAGGTATAGTTCCAGGCCCAGCTTGTATTTCCCCTGCTGTAGCCCTTGAATTGACCATTTCCCCAAGGAAACCTGGTTCCTTTTAGTGAAGAATGGTGTTTAGAGACCAACATCTGGTTCTTAGTGTGCTAAGTGACACTGGCGTGTCATTGCTTTTAGGCTCTTTGGGTAACAATGCTAAGAAATATATGTTTATTTATTCTGTGTTGATGGACACTTGCATTATTTTCACAATAGCTATTTTATTGTCATTGTGTTATTTATTTATTTTTGGAGACAGGGTCTTGCTCTATCACGCAGGCTGAAAGTCACAGCTCACTGCAGTCTCAACCTCAAGCAACCCTTTTGCGGTAGCTTCCTGAGTAGCTGGGACTTTCAGACACATGCCACCATATCAGCCAATTTTGGACAAGTGATATTGGTTCTCTATTTACAGTAGTCATACAGAGGCCCCCTTTTACATAAATTTAAGTAAATTGGATCAATTTAGGGAGAGATACTAAGTAAATAATATATCCAATTTAAAAAATATATATATATCAGTTGGTCTATATAGGTGAAGTCAAGTCCATGGATATAGTGCAGATGGGACGGAATTCTGGAGTCTATATCAAATGTAACACAGTATGCTGCTGAGTAGAAACCTCAGGGCTTCCCCAAACCTGGTACCCATGGTCACTGTCCTGGATCTCTGCACTGCTCTCCAGCCCCACTCCCACCCCTCCCAGCTTCCCCCTTCACACTTAGGTCCATCCTATTCAACTTCCTGTGTTTCCTTCACACATACCCCATGGGGTTTTTGCCTCTGATCTATGGCTCAGGCTTCATCCCAGCCCCTGACGTGTGCATATACATATACATACACATACATACAGAGCACCTGGCTAATTTTACCTGTCTCACTGATACTTAACTAGTTGTGACTTTCTTTAGCAATCTTTTCCTAACATATACTCCATTCTGAGGTAGATGCCACCCACAAGTTCCTAAAACCATACCCACATCTCCACTGTGTTATTTTATTACTATTACCTTTTTGAGTTAGAGTCTCACTCTGTTGCCCATGCTGAAGTACAGTGGCACAGTTATGGCTCACCGCAGCCCCAGACTTTTGGGCTCAAGTGGTCCTCCTTCCTCTGCCTTCCATAGCACTGGGATTACAAGTGTGAGCCACCATACCTGCATCCACTGTGTCACTGATAGCATTTGTGCACTTGGCCTCTCCGGAAGACAGTGAGGCACTCTTCTTTGGCAGTAGCCACATCTCATCCATATCTTATTCCAGCCTCCAAGTCAACACACAAGGAGGCTTAGACAGTGCGTGTCAGGTGAACAAGCACATGCATAATTTTTGTTTTAAGTTTTTGTTCTTTCTAAAGTGTGAACAAATGTCAAGTTGAAACCAGTGTCTCAATTACAAAAACACAATCCTTTATAAGGGAATATCAGTTCTGTGATGCAGAACTGGTGGAGAGACCGGGAATGGGGAGTGAATGGAATTGGTGAGCCTCCTTATTCCATGGGATATCTCCAGAAAAGAAACCTGAAATATTTTTACATTTGCTAGAGCAAGTTGAAGTGAATTGAAAATACTATTGATTTTTAAGGGAGGAATTACCTTTCTCAGAAAAGTAATTGTGATCTTTGAATCCAATTATTAATATACCATTGTAAATAGCTTTCTTCCCCAGAACATTCTTTCAGTTTCTTTGACATTTTAGCACATGTTTCTATTCCTATAGTTCACACAGACACACAAATGTTACATTATTTCTTACTTGAATTGTTATTTTCTGTAACATCTGTCATGACTTTTGTTTAAAGTTGCTTGGCTGGTTCCTAGCCAGCTATATAAGAACTAGGGTGTCTGTTAAGCATTCCTATTCCTAGACCCTTGGAGTGCTTGAAGACTGGGATTCAGCAGGTCAGAGGAGGGGCCAAAACATGGGTATTTTTAGAATATTCTGAGAATTCTGATAGATTGTTAGATTACCACTGGGACATTTTCCTAATTTCTAGAGTTTTTTGTTGATGTTGTTGTTGCTGTTGTTGTTATTGTTCATTTTGTAAGTCAACTGAAGGCAATTAAATTAAGAAAAGCTGCCTGTAAACTTAAAACAAAGCAAATTGTTTTAAGTGCTGTGAGATGCATAGTAAATAATTTTGGATATGCTGTATAATTTATCCAATACCCTCACATTCTTCTATCTTGGGTTTTAGCCCAGGGAAATAAACAATATTTTCTCATTCCAAATAGGCCAGCATAATTATGATTGCATATACTGTAAACTGCAGGTAATTTTGTAACATTCCATTATTGTACCATATTTTGAGCAAATTATCAGCCTCTGATCAATAAAATTTCTTCTTAAGTATCTGTAAATTGAAACCAAGAAGTGAAAATTATGATGAATGCTTAGCCAGACTAATTATTTTAAATCTCCTGAAAAAGATAACTATTACTGAAAATATAGATAACCTGTGTTTGGACCTGACATACTTATTTTAATATATGAAAAGTTACTTATCATTATTCTTTTCTGTTGCTTCCAACAAAAGAGACACAGTATTTCATGTCTGGCTACACATTTGACCAAAGGCACAGTAGGGGGATTACTATACTTTTTATTTTGTAATTATAATAGGATTTGTTTTCTCTCTCTCTCTCTCTCTCTCTCTCTCTCCCTCTCCCTCCCCCCACCCCCCCTCAGCTTGTTCTAAGGAAGTCTAAACATGAAAATGTAAATTTATAAAAAAATATATTTACTTATGATGGCATATAGAAGGTTGAACAATGTAATAAAATAGATCAGTACTGATTATCATTGTGATATGTGATCCCTTCCTCTTTTTCTGGAAAAACTTTTTATATAAATCTGAAATATATGGATAACTACCTGTCTCAAAAAATTTAAGCATTAAGAAAAAGCACATTAGCTGGGCTCGGTGGCTCAGCCTGTAATCCCGCGCTTTGGGGGGCTGAGGTAAGTGGATTGCCTGAGCCCGTGGGTTCGAGATCCACCTGGGCAACTTGGCGAGACCTCATCTCTACAACAAATCAAAAAATTAGCTGGGCGTGGTAGCGCACGCCTGTAGTTCCAGCTACTTGGAAGGCTGAGGCGGAAGGATTGCCACAGCCCAGCAGGTCCAGGCTGCGGTGGCCGGGAGCATGCCACTGCACTCCAGTCTAGGCGACAGAGTGAGACTCCAGCTCAAAAAAAAAAAACAGAAAAAGCACATTAAAAGAATAAATGTACATCCCTGTACCAGCCTCCTAACAAGTCAGAAATATTTCTTTTTAGTTATAAACATGTTACATAGATACATTGTCATCTGTTCATATTACCACTTAACCTTAGCTGTATTGTCTTTATGTTGCTATATAATCTTTGAAATTATTTTAAATGATTGTATAATACTACATTGGGTGATTATAATGTTGGACTTTACAACATTCTTGGAAGTTTACATTGTTTACAACTTGTAAAATGGAGTTTCATTGTTGACAAAACCTGTGCTTCAAATGAGAGTACGTGTATTGATCCTGGATTTAGTATATAAATCATCTGATTATTTCAACCATTTAAAAAGATGCTTTCCTTATGCACTTTAATTTGCCAGACCTACTTGTGCCTGTGAGTAGGCATGCCTTCTGTAAACAGTGTGACACCTCTTCGCAGATTCACTGGTTTTCTATTTGCGACGGTATCTTATGAAATTTCCATTTGGCTTCCCTACTCATCTGACCAGGAAGCCAGAGAGCTCTGCACTGGGATCGTGAATGAATTGCAGAGATGGATTGAGGTCTTTAGAGGTGCTAAGTCCTGAACAACAAAGTTATGAGTTTTTGCTATATAGCTACTTCAATCCTTTTTGTTGTTTTATTTTAAAATATCAGATTATTTCAGATTTTATTTCCATTTCCTTTTGAGGGGTGTGTGCTCTCCTGGCTTGGTTGTACCCCAAACAAATGTTTCCTCTTTTCTTGGGTAGTTCAGCAATAGATAAGTTAATTAGGTTGGGTGTTCGTGGAACATTTGCTCTGCACCCCAAAATTCTTGATCACCTAGAACAAAAATGTTGTCTTATGAGCTCATGGCAGCCTGAACTTTTCATACTAAATCCTACCACCATTTTCTACTTAATCTAACTAATTAATTAGATGGAATCAATTTAATCTAAGCCTGTTAACACAAAGGCTACCAGTAGGGAGATGAGAAGTCTGACTGACTCAAGCATGTTTTGAACTGAGGTTATTATCCATTCAGGGGGATTTTGAAGGAAGAATGGGGATTTTGAAGAGCAGACTATACACTGTTTAATAAATGGCCCTCCCTATGCAGGAAGGCTACCAAGAGGAAGGTAGTCTTTGTTACTCAGGATGTGATTAATATTGCTTCATCATTTAATTTTAGAACTTCTAAAATAAGGAAGCTTGCATAAGTTCAAGGCACAAGAATTGAAACCTCAGAGTGCCTACTTTGTTTTTGAATTACAGAAGTAATACATGTATTACAAAAAGTTTGACCAAAACCTCTGCTAATATTTTGTAGTAGTTCCAACCTTTACTTCTTACGTTCTTTAAAAAAATATTTATTGTGAAAATGTTTTATATCTAATTTGGATCTGCTTAACATTACTTCATATGCTTTTTTGCTGTTTACAGCCTTCGTGTCAATTGTAATTTCTGCATAATTGTACTCTTATGACAATCCACAATTTTTCTAATCATGCATCCTATTATCGGGCACCTTGAATACCCAATTTCATGTCCTACACAGTAGTAATTAGCAAGTCTCTGGTCCACAACATGTTAATTCTGCTCTCACGAGTCACTAGGTGACTTTGTCCTGCTGTGATTTGTCTGTCTCAGCCGGTATTTTGCCTTGCCTTTTTTTTAAAACTAGATTTCTTTCTGCCTGTTTTCTTTTTGTTTGTTTTGTGGGGGTGGAGGAGGAAGGGAGCTGGTTACAGTTCACTTCATAGGTGGGCCTTTTTGTCTTTCGTTCTTCAGTGGTGAGAGTGGTGCTGGAAAGACAGTGGCTGCCAAATACATCATGAGTTACATCTCCAGAGTGTCTGGAGGAGGCCCCAAAGTCCAGGTGAGTTGGCGAGGCCCTTGTGATGCCTCATACTATGTGAAATTTAGAAGGCTCCATTAGCTGTTTAAAAAATAATTTTTCTTCCGTAGAAAAGACGTTGGTTCTATAACCAAGAAACTTGAAATCTGCAAAGAAATAGCACATTTTAAGACAGACATGCCTAATATATAATGAACTCCTACAAATCAATAAAAATGTGAATGGTCCAAAAGGAAAATAGATATAGGATATGAAAGTCAACTCATAGCTGGGGCACAGTGGCTCAAACCTATAATCCCAGGACTTTGGGAGGCGGAGGTGAGAGGATTGCCTGAGCCTAGGGTTTGAGACCAGCCTGGGCAACTTGGCAAGACTGTGTCTCTACAGTAAATCAAAAAATTAACTGGGTGTGGTGTCACATGCCTATAGTTCAAGCTACTTGGAAGGCTGAGGCAGAAGAATCACCTGAGCCCAGCAGGTTGAGGCTGTGGTGGCCATGAGTGTGCCACTGCACTCCAGCCTAGGCACCAATGAGACTCCAACCCAGCCCCCTTCCCCAAAAAAGAAAGTCAACTCACAAGAGGAACTGTAGGCTAGACTCGGCTCATGCCTGTAATCCCAGCATTCTGGGAGGCCCAGACAAGAGGATTGCTTGAGCCCAGGAGTTCTAGACCAACCTGGGCAACATAGTGAGACCTCATCTCTACAAAAAATTTAAAAATTAACCAAGCTTGGGGTGCAGGCTTTTAGTTCCACCTACTCGGAAGGCTGAGGTAGAGAGATTGCCTGAGCCCAGGAGGTCAAGGCTTCAGTGAGTTGTTACTGTGCCACTGCACTAAAGCCTGAGTGACAGAGTGAGAACCTGACTCAATAGAAAGAGGAAAAAAAAAAGAAAAAGAACTGCAGATGACTCATAAACCATGGAAATATGCTCACCATCATGATCATAAGAGAAATGCAAATTAAAATTACATTGAATTGCCAGTTCCGAACAACTATTTTTTTAGCTACCAGACTGGCAAAATCATATAGTATTTTAAACACTTGATTGGTAATATTGTAGGGACACAGTTGTTCTCGTACATTGTTTTTAGGTACTCAAACGAGTACACTTTCATGGAGACTTTTATGGAGGACAGCTCAGCAAAATCTTAACAAACTTGCAGACATATAGTATTTGACTCAGCGATTCTGCTTAAGAAAATTTATCCTTTAGATATGCTGAAATATACAAAATGATACAAAAGTCAACTCATAGCTGGGGCACAGTGGCTCAAACCTATAATCCCAGGACTTTGGGAGGCAGAGGTGAGAGCATTGCCTGAGCCTAGGGTTTGAGACCAGCCTGGGCAACTTGGCAAGATTGTGTCTCTACAGTAAATATTTTTGGCATTTTTGGTAATGCAAAAAAAAAAACTGGAAACAACTTACATGTCTGTCAGTAAGCGACTGGTGAAATAATTTGTGGTTAGTCATACACTATATTATTATATGGCCATAAAAATGAGACATCAAGTACTGATAGGGAATGATCTCCAAGACATTAATTGCAAAAAGCAAGGTTCAGAACATTGTATACAATATGCTACCATTTGAGAAAAAGAAGAGAGCACATATCTTTGTTTGGATATATATTACATATGCCTAGAAGGATGCACAAGACACTGGCAACATGGTTGTCTTCAGAGAGCAAAGTGGGAAGACTGGGGGAAGGGAACATTCTTCCTGCATACCCTTTAGAAATTTTTATGATAGGAAGCATGAATAAACTGCCAATTTAAGAAATTTATAAACATTTTATTTTATTGTATTCTTCTTATTTTTTTTTTTAGTCAGGGTCTCACTCTGTCCCTCAAGCTGGAGTCCCGTGGCACGATCATGGCTCACTACAGCCTCGACTTCCTGGGCTCCCGAGTAGCTGGGACTACAGGTGCATGCCACCACACCCGGCTACTTTTTTTACTTTTTGTAGAGATGCGGTCTCCCTATGTTCCCCAGACTGGTCTTGAATTACTGGGCCCAAGAAATTCTCTCACCTAAGCCCTCCAAAGTGCTAGGATTACAGGCATAAGCCACCGTGCCACCACCTGGCAATTTATAAAAATTTTAAAGGAGATAGAGAAAGGGCAAGGAGAGAAAGGAAGAAGGAAAGATTGGCACATATAAAGGAAATATTAGGGAGAAGACCCAGAGAATGAGGATACAGGAGAGGGAAAAAGGAGAGGAATACGTGATGGGCAGAGGAGCAACAGATTCAAGAAGACAGGGTCATGAATGGAGTGGACATGGCTTCATCTGTCTTTAGTTTTGCTCATTGTGTTATCAGCATCAACATTGAGGGATGGGTAAAACCCGCTCCCCAGAGAGTAATGCATGATGGTGACAGGGAGCTGAGGTACATAAGGGTTTCCATGTTCATCACTGGCACACACTCTGTTGACAGAATTCACTTCCAAACATTAATATTTATAGTCAGAGTAATGTAATAAGCAATGTTATTGTCATGGTCAGCTGTAGAATTTTAAAAGACACATAAAATTATTTTTATTATGGTTCTAGCTACTAATTAAATAATGCTTCATTATGTCCTGGTGGATCAGAAGTCTTAAGATAGGGCCCCAGATTCCTTTTACACAGAGTGAATGGGTTTTAGAGCATCCTGTTTCTTTGAATGAAAGGAAGATCAAGAGCAACTTTGTTCAGTAGGAAGATGAAACAAGCCATGTCTATAATTCTAAATTTTCTAGTAGCTATGTTAAAAAAAAAGAAAGGTGAAAAGAAACTGATGGAATTATTTAAAAATATTTTTATTTAGCTCAATATTTCCAAAATATTATCATTTTTATTATATAATCAATGTAGCAAAATTAATGAGAGATTTTTTTTTTTTTTGGTACTAAGTCTTTGAAACACAGTATGTATTGTATACTTACTGTGCATTTCATTTGGGACCAGCTACAGCACATGTGGCTCATGGCTTCCATATTGGACAGTGAGTACATCTCTAGAACCTGGGTTGATATGGTTCAGTCCAATTGCTTTTCCCTAGTCATGTGTTTGTACCCTATCCTGAGAGGGTTGACATGGAGACAGGAATCCAGGATGCTGTTTTGTTGGTGGGCTGCCCTTTTATCTTAATTTGCCCTTTCTCTTTTCCCTTATATCAAAAAATATACACAAAAATCTATAGAACATCACTCATAGCTGATAAATAGATATGGACGTATGGATGGATGGATGGATCGATGGATGGATACATACATAGGCATTCTCAGTTTAAAAGTCTGTAATTAAAGAAGGAAAGAGATGGAAAAAGAGCTTCTTTTGTTCTCTTCCTGAGAGAAACTGTGTTGTTAAATGGTGTGGGCACATCTGGTCAGCAAAAAAGACGTAAAAGATTAGTGAAGATCCACAGCTCAAAATTGATTTTACAAAGAAAAGCAAAGTCTATAAACCTGTGAGTTTTTAAAGGAGAATAGGCAGCTTGGAAGTATGTGTCTAAGCTTTGATACTATGTCATGGAGGGACCAACTAAAAATTTGCCCTTGGTGCCATTGTTAACAATGCTTCCCCAGTCAGGATGCAATTCCAGTTCTTATTTCTTGTGGCAGTTTCTCTTCTGAATTTTCAGGAGGAATACAAAGTGCACTTTTGCTGTTACACAGTCAGTTAGTAGTTAGTGCCTTAATCTAGTCCTCTTTGCTGCAGCCTGTGACTTAGTAGCCAGACTGCAGATGGTTAATGTTGATTTTTCTCTTCCTGTTTTCCCATGAGGACAATGATACAGAGCTCTTGGCTTGGAATAAGTCAGTAGCTAAAGAGCACAAGCCAGAAGACTTGTTATTTCTGGAACATGTTTAACCATAGCATGTGAATAATTAGAAGTACAACGAATGACTCACTTGTCGAAAGACGTCTCCAACATCAGATCCTATCTGTTGAGCTATCTCATGTCCATGGTGTGTTTTGCATACGTTTGCATAGAACTGGGGTGTTTGAAAACCAGTTCTTCTCCTCTAGTAGACCAGAAATTGTTCTATACAATACACTGTTGACCTTTGCTGCTCAAAGTATGGCTTCATGCTGGCAAAAAGTAGCACCAGGGAGCCGGTTAGAAATGCAGGTTCTTGGGTCCCACCTGAACTACTGAATCCACATCTGCATTTTAACAAGATCCCCAGGTGACTCATGCTCATTAAATTATGAGAAACACAAGACTATTTCCATAACCTTGTTTGGGGAGGAGAAACTGATTAATTTCCCTTCAGAGCTCTGGTTTGCAGTGGAGTGGGTAGGTTGGGAAGGGGTAGTGAGAGTGAAGATGCTGATCAGAACAGCAAGGAGCTATCCCTTCCACCCCTTCATACACTGCTTCCTGTTCCCTTCTGCTGTGATTCCCAGCACACTCAAAAGTGCAAATGAAGCTGCAACAACCGATTTGGAAACGCAGTGTGGGAACATTTATAGATCCTGATTCATGGGTGGCACCCTGGCTCCTGGGACTCCTACATCAAGCCAAGGGCATTGGGAGACCCGAACACATGAACAGGTGTAGGTCGGTCTCAATGGAAGAATAAATCTTCCAGAAACCCCCAGGGACATGTGGATTTGGGTCCTCATACCTTATCATATTCAGAAACCAGGTCCTTAGGGAAACTTTGGCATTACCTTATGTGGTAGGAGTTCACACCCTTCTAACCTCCGGTCTGTTTGCTGGGGCAGCACGTGAAAGACATCATCCTGCAATCTAACCCACTGCTGGAGGCTTTTGGGAACGCCAAGACCGTCCGGAACAACAACTCCAGCCGATTTGTAAGTCTCTTCCCTAATTCCTAGAGTGTCGTCTGATTGATGGTGTTGATGTTCCTGATTTAAATCCAGTATCCCAAAGGCAACGGGAGTTTTTCACATATCATCAAGAAGCTGCCTTTTCAATCTTTTCTTCATTTTCTATAGTGATGCGCTGTCAAGTTGCAATATGCCCTTTGACTGAAATTGTTTTTGAGCCTCAGGGATGCAAGCAAGATAATGTTGAAAACAGTTTTCAACTTGAGTTGCCTTACTAAGGAAAATAAAAATTGATGAAAGTGGAAGCTGTGGTCCTAGAGGAGTTTGCTTTGTGTCCTGGAGGAAAGACTTTTCCTAGACAAAGAAATTACTAGAGTAGGTAGGTATCCCAGCCAGGTATTGTTGACCACTAGCAATGATTTTGCTTCTACGAACTTGGTCTGTAGACTCTGAAGGGAGCATACACTTGGACTGATCTGGCATCTTGGAGAGAGCCTTCCACTCCTCTGTCTATCAGAGCAAGCAGACTACCTGCCTACCCCATCCCTCTGGCTTTGTGCATTTTGTTCATGTAACAAAACAACATCCAAAAGTGGCTGGACCTATCCTCACAGGTTGCCTCCTCACTGGTTCACTTACCCAAGGTTGTGAAAATGCCAAACAAATGCATTGTTGCGAATGTTCCTTTAGATCTTTTTCCGTCTGGGTGTCTCCTGAGGGGGTAAATTGGAAGCCTGGGAAGGATGACTATGAATCTGCGCTTCTTGACAAAAGCCGCATTTTCAAAGAAACAAATGTTCACCCAGTAACTTTCACTTGTATAGATTTTGCATCTTATTTCAGTGATAGATTATGTCTGGCACTAAAACATTCAAGGAGCCATCTGTGAGGCTGATTCTGCACCATTTTAAAATAAATAAGTGGGAATTTCAGAGAAAAACAATTTCTCTCTCACTCTGTTTTGGATGGAATCTTCTATTTCCAAGAGAATTTTTACTATGTTCTCTTGTAATAATTGTCAAGTTCCCTGGTGGGTTATATCTGTTAAACTTACCCTTACTTTCCTTGTTGTCCAATATTATTTGAACTACTCATTTGTTTATCTCTCATTTTTTGGTATAATGCCTGGGTTATGTTATCATGAAGAAATTTTCTAGGTAATGAGATAGGAAAGAAGATGTGAAAAGCTTTTCCAGTTGACCTTTTTTTCTCTAATTGCCAATCTAAATCTGCCTTGTAAAAATGAACTTGATCAAATTTATCTGTCTGCCCCCCCAATTTCCTGAGAGAGCAGAAAAAATAATTAAATCAGTATTCTTGATTTTTTTAATATAAATTGTTTTCTATACTCAGAGGATACATCAATCAATTTTTGTAAATAAAACAAACACCCAGCACTTCTTATTTTTCTAATTACAAAATTGTATACAACCCTGATGGAAAGGTGGGAAAGAGTATGATGGCCAGTTTAGACACACACTGTCTCGGAGCCATGTAAATTTAAACCACATATCATTTCTGTCTCTAAAGTGGGCAAAGAAATTGATAATAATGGAGAAAAGATACTATTTGAAGGCTGACATAATCTCCCAGGAGAGCAATTTGGCAATTGTTACTAAAATTGTAAATGGTCTTTATCTTTGACCCAACAATACTTTTAGAATAAGTTATCTAAGCTTCCTGTTAAATAACTGCCTATTTTTAAAGATATCCACAATATATTGTTATATTTAAAAAAAAAACAAGCCGGGCTCGGTGGCTCAGCCTGTAATCCTGCACCTTTGGGAGGATGAGGTGAGTGGATTGCCTGAGCCCACGGGTTCGAGACCCGCCTGGGCAACTTGGCGAGACCTCATCTCTACAATAAATCAAAAAAATTAGTCGGGCGTGGTAGCGTGCGCCTGTAGTTCCAGCTCCTTGGAAGGCTGAGGCGGAAGGATTGCTGGAGCCCAGCAGGTCGAGGCCGGGAGCGGCCACTGCACCCCAGTCTGGGCAACAGAGTGAGACTTCAACTCAAAAAAAAAACAGATTACAGAACAATATTTACAGTGTGTTCCCGTTTCTGCTTTAAAATAGGCACATTATATAAAATGTAATTAAGATGGATGTAAATCAAAGTTTGACACACTTTTACATTGGGCAGTTAATAAGAGAATGAAGAAGTGGCATCAGGGTGGAACTATGAGTAATTTCACTTTAAGAAATGGACATGCATTATGAATCATTAAAATGTATATATTTAACACATATAAATCTTTTTCAAGTTTAAAAATGTGTATTATGAAATATTCTAAGCCCTGTTTCAAACTAATATGGTGAATACCTATGTGCCCAGCACCAGGTTAAGAAATAAACATTACCAAAAATTGAAGCTTCTAGCTGGGCGTGGTGGCTCACACCTATAATCCCAGCACTTTGGGAGGCTGAGGTGAGAGGATTGCCAGAGTGCACAGGTTCAAGATCAGCCTGGACAACTTGGTGAGACCTCATCTCGAAAATAAATCAAAATATTAGCCGGGCATGGTGGCGCATGCCTGTAGTTCCAGCTAATTGGAAGACTGAGGTGGAAGGATCCCCTGAGCCCAGCAGATTAAGGCTGTGGTGGCAGTGAGCATGCCATTGCACTCCAGCCTGGGCAACAGAGTGAGACTCCAACTCAAAAAAAAAAAAAATTAAAACTTCTTTCCAGTTAATTATCAAAATGCAACATCCAGTTCCTTTTATACAATTTTCCATCTTTTCCCCCAGGCTGCTCTACAGTAATCCTAAATATTTTGACCTCTTGTTAGGAGTTTTAACTTTTATGTGACAATTTTGAACTGCATATATGTATTTATTACATTAGAGCAGTGGCTCTTAATCTTGGCTCCATATAAAAATCACCTGGGCACTTTTATAAACAATACAGGTCTGGGCTCTGGTCCCTAGAAATTCTGATTTACTTGGTCAGGGGTGACACCAGGCACCAGCATTTCATAAAGGCAGCCAAAGTTGAAGACCACTGCTAGAAGGACTTGGAAGCTTGCCAATGACTCCACCTGCCATTCCTGGGTTTGGTGTCCTGTTTGGTTTCATTTTACCTCAATTGATGGGGAGCTGGAGCAGGCACTGAATCTTTTCCTCCATAACATTACCCCCCCCACAATAAAAAGACAGTGAAGGTGACCACCATGGGAAGCACAGGGGCTCTTGTTCAGCAAGCTTTTCTCAGAAACCACGG
This sequence comes from Tarsius wallacei, assembly GCA_963574415.1. Taxonomy (NCBI): domain Eukaryota; kingdom Metazoa; phylum Chordata; class Mammalia; order Primates; family Tarsiidae; genus Tarsius; species Tarsius wallacei. Next base: position 40,570 of record CAUYQG010031252.1, on the reverse strand, counting down.
GCACTGAAGAGAGTGGTGGTTGGTGATTTTCAATGACTAGAACTTCTAGGTATTTGTTTTTTAGGGGAAGGGAGAGGAACCATTGGACTGTCAGGTTAAGCCAAATAGACCACTAGAGGCTGGCCTTTCTGACACCTAGAATTAGCAACTTAAGAACAGGAACACAGCACATACTCACACATTTGCACAGTGTGTAAAGTACTTGTCCTTAATGAGTTGACGCTTCTAGTCATAGACTTGAGGCCCAGCTGAATTAAGCCCAGAGATGGGTGGAGTTCGTCAGCATACAACTTTTTATAATATTAAATGTGAATGCAGTGAGGCTGGGCATGCTGTCCAGTTTGGATGTTGCAGTGAGGCTAGGCATGCTGTCCAGTTTGTCCACACCACACCCTGACTGGTTTCCTCCATTTAAATTTACCCTTCTAGCTTCTGAAAGCACTTCAGTTTCTGAGGACTGAAGAGAAACTAAGTGCTAATGAGAAAAAAAAATGTCATTAATTTAATAACTTAGATACCTTTACAACTAAATTCCAGGTTTGTATTCTCCTTTGTTCCCTATTAGCAACAGTTTAAAGGAGGCATATTAATATTAATGACAGTAACAAAAATCCCCAGACTCTCAAATAGCTGGAAATAACTTTTTTTTTCTTTCTTTCTTTCTTTTTTTTGAGTTGGAGTCTCACTCTGTCACCCAGGCTGGAGTGCAGTGGCATGTTCACGGCTACTGCAACTTCAACTCGCTGGGCTCAGGTGACCCTTCTGCCTCAGCCTTCCAAGTAGCTGGGACCATAGGCACACACTACCATGCCTGGCTAATTTTTTGATTTATTGTAGAGATGAGGTCTTGCCAAGTTTCCCAGGCTGGTCTCAAACTCCTGGGCTCAGGCAATCCTCTCACTTCATCCTCCCAAAATTCTGGGATTATAGGCATGAACCACTGCACGTGGTCTGGAAAGGACTTTATTCTCAGTAAAGTGTTTTTTATTTTAGATAAGCATTTTAGATGCTCCAGAGGTAAAAGGGGTTGACTGCTTTTGCCCAGAGCCGTGAAATGAGGTCTGCCAAAGGGAAAATTTACTTTCTATGAGAGAGGATGACAGAATTCATGTTTGTTAGGTTAAGGGTACCATATGACTTTTCTGCTGTATTCTTCACACCTTCCAGTTGAACAGGCAAGTACCTACTAGGGGAAAATGGGCAAGGGATATGGCATATCCTTATTTAGTCAAGCTAGAATGATAGATTCTCTCCACAGAATTGTGTGATTGGACAAAAACACAGGTTATTGTCTGATAGGAAAAGACGAGGAAGTCTATACTAGAATTAGGAGTAATTCAGAACATGTCTTTCATGAATGAATTTCCTTGAATTATATATATACTCAAAGCCTGTTTGGAACATCATGTTTTTGTTTGCCAACCATTGAAGGAAATCCCTAACTTTCTTGCAGGGAAAATACTTTGAAATCCAGTTCAGTCCAGGTGGGGAGCCAGATGGTGGAAAGATCTCCAACTTCCTTCTGGAAAAATCTAGGGTCGTGATGAGGAACCCTGGAGAGCGGAGTTTTCACATATTTTATCAGGTTTTCCTTTATGTTTTTTTCTTTCCTACTTCCTAGTCCTTCTCCACATGTAAAAAAAATTTTTTTCTCATCTTATCCCCCAGGTTTAAGACAGTCTAGTCTGGCAAGGCAAGAGGCTTTATTACTAAAGTATGTGCAAGTCAATGTGCAGAGTTGTGAGGCTGTCCCTGTCTTCAAGGAGAATAAGATCTAATTTGTGTGATAAGATAAAAGTTCCCCAGAAGTTAAATAATCAAGAAAGTGTTGACATAACTTCAAAACAAAAGTAGGAATCTTTGAGTCTTTGCCAAATAGTTAATGTGGGGAGATTTGGCCCGGATGTTAGGGAGATATGGGAAGGTGGTGGGGCCCTGGTGGGAGTAGACTGAGGACAAAACAAGGAAAGACCCAAGGCAGTGGAGGTGGGAGAGGGAAAGCCAATCAGGGAACCAGGCTTCAGCCAGCGTGCAAGGGCTGGTGTCTCCAAAAAGGGAGCTGTTAGAGGGAAGTTTGAGATAGGCTTTGGATCTTTAACACCAAGTCAAAACATTTCTGCCAGCTCTCAGAAGCTGTAGAAAGTTTGAGACAGTAGACAGGATGCTTTTAAGTTGTGTTCTAAGTTTCAACATTTTTAAAATTCAGGTATTTTTTCTTAAAAAAGGTTTGTAAGTACTTAAAATATATAATGATGCCATAACCAAATTTTTTATGTTTGAGTTTTCTTATTAGTATTTTATATTAGAGATCTACATTAGACTTTCTATGAAGAAAGATCTCGGAACAGCTTTTCTTGTTTTGTTTTGTTTCATTATTAGTTTAAAGTCAGAAATTAGAAAGACATTAAACTGTAGGAGTAGCTCACATTCACTCTTTTCAATTACACACATGTCTTAGATGACAGCAGATAATTCTGTTAGTTGGTATCTGTTGACTGAAAAAGGACCAAAAACTTCTGTGAATTCAGTAATGCTTTTAATTGTATTTAATTAATGCAACATGTACAGATGAATGTAAAATTATTATATGTTATGTATATGTCTAGCATACATAGTATATTATTTATTGAGTACTAGATAGACATGTATAATGAATGCCAGGACCCTTTTCAATAAATGTAAGTCCCAACCCCTATAGGAGTTCTCTGCCTGCAGGTCAGAAATCACCAGAAAAGAGGCTGGGAAATTGATGGGCTCAAGGGTTCAAAACTCTGACAAAAAAGTAATGACTGTAATTGTGAAATAGATGAGGCTCCCATGGGAGTTAGCATGAAGAGAAAAATAATGCCTATATAGGACATGAGGACTGTCTTCACATGTAGGATAGGGTAGCATCAGGTGGCCATGAAACCAACGAGGAAGTAGAAGCCTAAGGAAGGGCAGCAACAGGGTCCAATGCCCAGGGCTCCTGGGAGTAAGGGATGGACCAGGGTCTGGGGGCCTAGAAGGGGTTGTGGATTTAGCCACTGGAAAGTAGCCACAAGAGGAGTTACATCAGCGTGGTGAGGAGAGAAGCTGGAATGTAGGTGGTTATGTCGTGGAAGTTGTGTTGCAAGGAAGTAGATTCTGCAACTGAAGTTCAGAGTCAAGGACAAGCTTCTGAGAAAGGCAAAGAGCAGTATGTTTGTAGATAGAAAAGAGAAAAATTTGCAGAATGCAAGTGAGAAAGGGATTATGTGATGTGAGTGGGGAGGGGGTGAAAATGAAAGAGGAACAAAAAGAAGCAGTGCAGAAAGATTTTGAGGAAACAGGAGAAAATGAAGGGAGCCTGATGTCACAGGATGACCTAGAACTTCTCAGTAAGGGAGATGAGGCCATCTGTCTGGGAGAGGGGAACCAAGATAGCATGAACTTGACAAAGATGGGGAAGCATAGGTAGGAACTGTCTCACTTTTTCTAAATATGTTGGGTTAGAGTATGGTGTCCTGGAGCCAGCCCACATGGGCTGTGCACATCTCTTTCCACCTCTTTCATGACATTTCCTTGGTAGTTTGAAGTCAGTCACAGTGGGAGTATATACACCATGAATATTGGCAAACATACGAATCCATTTTTTCCTCCCAAGGTTTGATTGTTAGACATTTTCCAGCACACCACTGGTTGGAACTCATTAAGAGGTTCTGGTCAGGCCTAAGGCAGACATCAGAACTGGAAGAAAAAGCCAAGGGACAATCCATAGGACAGGAGGTTTCAGAATACCAGAGAGCAAGACCTACTGCTATTTTTAAATATGCATCCTGTAGTGAGAAGCATGGAAGCCAGGTGCACGTTCACAAGCTAAAGTGCCATCTATTTGCTTTCCACTCTAAGGTGTCACAAGTGAAGCAGTACAGTTCCTTGCCATTCTTTTTTTTTTTTTTTTTTTTTTTTTGGAGTCTAACTCTGTAGCCCAGACTTGAGTTCAGTGGCACGCTGCTGGCCACCGCAGCGTCGACTTGCTGGGCTCCGGCGATCCTTCCGCCTCAGCCCTCCAAATAGCTGGAACTACAGGCGCATGCTACCGCGCCCAGCTAATTATTTATTGTAGAGACGAGATCTCGCCAAGTTGCCTGGGCAGGTCTTAAACCTGCGGGCTCAGGCACTCCACTCGCCTCTGCCTCCCAAAGTGCTGGGATTACAGGCTGAGGCACTGAGCCTGGCCAGTTCCTTGCCATTCTTATCAGAGTTAGGAATCAGAATTTGCAGAATCAATTTGGGGCTACTCCGAGTAGAGCAGATATTCAGAAGCCTCTTCATACTTTAGAGTCTAGGACAACCCATTGTTTTAGAAAGCAGGATTAGAAAGCCTCGTCACTGGGCTTGGGGTTGGTGGCTACAGACTCTCAGAGGTGATTTTGGGTGCCCTATGGTCCACATCATGGTCCGCCTGTGTTCTGTTGCTCTAGCTCATCGAGGGCGCCTCTGCAGAGCAGAAGCATAGCCTTGGCATCACCAGCATGGACTATTATTACTACCTGAGCCTCTCGGGGTCATACAAGGTTGATGACATCGACGACAGGCGGGAGTTTCAGGAAACTCTGGTAAGTGCTGGCACAGGGCCAGGCAGGATCTGCTCTCCAGACTGGGCATTGCCTGTGGCAGCAAGGGCAGTGAAGGGTGATGAGCAGCATGAATGTCCACCTTACTCTTTATAAGCACTCCATATCCTAAAACCTGTGTTTTGGCACCCTTAAAGAGCTGTGTGCCCAGTTGCCTGAGGACTTGAGATAGGTAAAAAAAAAAAAAAAAAAAAAGGATTCATCATTATCCCCCGTAGGAGCTCTGATAACCAGGCAAGAATGATTGTGGGATTTAGCATATCTGTTTGCTGATGGCTTACACAGTTGGTGAGCTGTTTCCTTAGAAAGGCTAAGCAAACAGCATGTTAGGGTTTTATTTGGGTTTAGAAATTCTGGAACATCTTTAGTTTTTTTTCTGCCCTCTCCTTTTTTTTTTTCCCCTTCTGTTTTGTGGGCTTTCTCTTGCCCTCTGTATTGTACAGGTTGAGGACAATCCTTCTGCTCCACGCCCTTTACATCATGTGTATGTTATGGTACAAGTTGTGAAACTAGGTCAATTATGAATGGCTTGTATCGTGGGGGGAACAAATTAAGTGAGTCAGTCTAGAACTTTCTGGAGGTAGGCTAGTTACCCACTTAGCTTCAAAGGGCTGCATTATTGTCCTTTGAGTTGGCTACAAGGCAGCCACATTCCTCACCCCAGATCCAGACCTGAGCAGGAGACCCTAAATGAGCAATGGAGCATCAGTTTGAGGGGAACTGACATTTGAGCTTGAAAGGGACAGGAGGTTCAGAGGCTGTGCTCTGGGTGCTAGGGAATAAAATGATATCAAGAGACCACATGGCCTCAAAGGAGCTGGAAGATATGAAAATACAGGTCAGGGGCCTGGGGCCTACACACTGGTCCCAGAGGATAGTTCTCTTAGGAATGTATGTCTAAGATTTAACCATCTTACTTGTTTTTATTGAATTTAAGGGGCCTCAGAAACTAGATGTTTTTATTTTTTGAGTCAGACTCACTTTGTCACCCATGCTAGAGAGCAGTAGCATGAAAACGGCCACTACAACCTCAACCTCCTAGGCTAAAGTGTTCATCCCACCTCAGCCTCTCGAATAGCTGGGACTATAGGCATGTGCCATCATGCCTGTCTAATTTTTTTAGTTTTTTTTTTTTTTTTTAGAGGTGAGGTCTCACTATGTTGCCCAGGCTTATTTTGAACTCCTGGGCTCTAGCAATACTCCCACATCGGCCTCCCAAAGTGCTGGGATTACAGGTGTGAGCCATTACACCCGACCAGAAACTAGGTTTGCTAATGATGCTTTTATTGGATTTCCTGGAGATTTTTAATTAAGATATTTTTGCAAGTACAATATTCTCATCCTTCCTGATGAAGAAAAAGATCTTGAGTCTACTTGGCATAGCTGAAAAGGGCCAACAATGCCCTTTAGAAGGGGAGCAGCAAAAATACAACAAAGGACAAGGACAGATTTGGAGACCTTGTGTACAGCTACTGCCCTTCTCTCTTTCCTCCTGGAGTTCTTCCACTCTTCCTCCTAGAGGATGGCATGCTGTGTGCAAAGACAGCATGACTTTCAGACCTGAGAAGCATGACTTTCAGACCCCAGAAGAACTTGTGCATTGGTCAGTAATTACTTGCCCAGGGAATTCCTGCCACCATCACGAGTTAAGCCACATAGAATTGCACAACCCAGTCTATGCTTTGGCGGCTTCTTCTTCTTTCTTCTTCCTTCCTCCTTCCTCCTCCCTCCTTCCTCCTCTTCCTCCTCCTCCTCTTTTTAACTCATCTGTATTTTGTTGCACCCTTATTTGAAGCAACTGCTAGGCTTTGGCTTCTTCATTATGTGCTTCTAAATATTGTGACCAATTTGTCTGGATAATTTTTTTCCTCTTCCAGCACGCCATGAATGTGATTGGGATCTTCGCGGAAGAGCAGACGCTGGTGTTGCAGATAGTGGCGGGAGTGCTCCACCTGGGAAACATCAGCTTCAAAGAAGTTGGCAACTACGCGGCTGTGGAGAGCGAAGAGTGTGCGTAGCCTTGGGACATGGCTGTTGAATGATGGGAAGTGGGTGGTTAGCTCCCATCAGAAGTAACCCAGCCCTTTCCTCTGCTTAGATCAAGTGGGGATATTGGGAAGAGATGAGAACTCATATGGGTCCTTTGGGGCAAAACAGAATGGCCCCAAGAGAGATTGGACTTCCTCTCCGCATCTGTCCTTCTCCTCACCACCAGCATTTCAAATTCCACACCACTGATGATTATAATGAAATCATTTTGATTTATCATCAGCCTTGGGGAAATCTGGCAGAATTTCACATCTAGGTTTAAAGATAAAGTGATATTTTTTAATAAAGATGGCCTTTTCAATGACTTTTGCCTTATTAATAGTTTAATAAGGCAAAAGATTAGTTGTTGTTTTTTAAGATTAGTCTTAATGAAAACCTTTTTTGTAACTGGTCTTTAGAGTCTAAATTTCCTTAAAGGTCTTGAAGAACAAGTAGTAGAATATATGTAAATATGGGATGCTCATAGGCTCAAAGCTCGTCCCCGAGTTTGGATCAAGTTGAATTTCTAAACACAGAAAAAAATGGACTTTGACTATTGTCGATGTTTGTGTTAGCTATTGTCCATATTTTGTTGACATATCTGATGATTGCCTTTAATGATCACATCTGTGTGGTTGGCGCCTCAACATCTGAATGGTCATTTTTACTCTTTGAGGAGAAATCAAGATTCTCCCTGCATTGAGATGGCATTGGTTACATGTGCCTGCAATCTACCACAAGTCCCATGGCGCATGACTGTAGACTCTTAGGCATTGACAGCTTTCCAGGCTGCTCTTGCAGCCCACACATCCTTTAACCACCCAGGAAGACATTCTTCCTTTCTCAGCATTCTTCAAGGATGATAAATTTAGATGCTCAGTAATAAATAGTATCCCACTCATTGCTGACAATGCAGTGGGGATATTTCCATGCCAAATAAGGTTCTTTTTTATGTTTTTGTTTTCTTTTCTGATAAAAGAGGGAAGTTCTGCTAACTTCTGATGTCTGTCTGATAAAGACAAAGATGAATTATGTTTACCCAAGAAGGGGGTGGAAAACAATAAATATAAGGGGAGTTGATTAAGTTCAGAAATTATTATGCCATAATAATCATAATAATAATAACTGTGTTTCTAAACTTCATGTGCATTATCCTTGATATTCAACAAATGCACATATGTATACAGAAGGATCATTAACACTTGACCTTTTAATGTTAACAGTGTTGGTTTGGTGGTAGTTGCTGTGGAAGAAGTCTGGGTTTCTTTTGCCTTCTTGGATGGTAAAATTTTTTAGTGCTTCTTTATGCTTGAGAACGAAGTCATTACACTGAAGCAGCAAGCACTTCCCTGGAGTGTTTGAGCCCAGAAGCACTGTATTGCACACTGATATCCAAAGTTAGTAGTCGCCTCAGCCAATTGGTAAGGCCCAAGATTGGCGACTGCCAGTGAGATTCTTCGACTAGAGGTGATGGAAGCATGGACATCAGGAAAGCCGAAGGAGTCTAAGAAATATGCCCCCTTCCCAATTGTTTTATTTGATTTGGGATTTTGTTACACATTAACATGGCTCAAGTGGTGCACAGGGAAAGTTCTCCCTTCTAACCTTCTTCTAGTCAACTTTTCCCCACCCCAGAGGAAACCAAAGTTTCCAATATCTTATGTTCCCTATAAGGGATTTGTGTTCCCCAACGCACAGCCATTCTTTTTTTTTTTTTTTGAGTTGGAGTCTCACTCTGTCACCCAGACTGGAGTGCAGTGGCTGCTTCCAGCCACCGCAGCCTCGACCTGCTGGGCTCCGGCGATCCTTCCACCTCAGCCTTCCAAGTAGCTGGAACTACAGGCACGCGCTACCATGCCCGGCTAATTTTTTTTGATTTATTGTAGAGATGAGGTCTCGCTTGCCCAGGCGGGTCTCAAACCCGCGGGCTCAGGTAATCCACTCACCTCAGCCTCCCAAAGGCGCGGGATTACAGGCTGAGCCACCGAGCCCGGCTTACAGCCATTCTTTTTGCCTACACTACATTTGTGCAATAGTGGGAGCTTATAACACAGTGTTGTATAGTTGCTTTTTCATTTATCATGTGTCTTAGTGATTGTATCAGTTCATAAAGAGCTTTATTCTTTTTGTGGCTTCATGCCATTCTGTTGCTTGGCTACTTTGATTTATTGAACCAGTCATCTGTTGGACATTAAGATGGTCTCTGGCTGGTCATAGTGGCTCATATCTGTAATTCCAGCACTTTGGGAGACTGAGGTGCAAGGATCACTTGAGCCCAGGAGTTCAAGACTAATCTGGGCATCATAGTTTTGCCTCTACAAAATATCAGCCAGGGGTACTCAACACGTGTAGTCCCAGCTACTCAGAAGGCTAAGGCTGAGGTGGAAAGATTGCTTGAGCCCAGTTAGAGGCTGCAGGTAACTGTGATCGTGTCACTGTACTCCAAGCCTGGGTAACACAGTGAGAGCCCCAGTTCAAAACAAACAAAAAAGTGGTCTCCATATTCTGCTATTACAATGGTGACTGAACATTACTGAAACGAATAATCTTAATTCTTGTTGTCTTTCTTAAGTATATCTATGAAATAAATTTGTAAAGGAAAGTGCCAGCCCATGCCTTTATAATTAAAGAAAGCAGATTTTCTCTGTCTGTTGTGGAGTAGAAAATAATGCCACAATTCCCATCACAACTAGCCTATTAAAGCAAAATAGCCATTAATAACAAATGTGTTGTTACCTGACCTTAGAGTAGTTGAGATATAGAATTGCCCTGGTCAACTTTTATGTTGCTGTAAAGCCAAACAAATCTCATCAAAGGCACACATATACGTCTCAGTGTCAATACAGAAAAGTGATGTGTATTAAATACCAAATTAAGAATTTTACTGAAAGAGAAAAAATACGGCTTTAAGATCAATGAGGCATAAAAGTACTAGTGGCAATGTCCCTCCTTTGTGTCATTATTTTTCATGGGTTAGAAGATACAGAACCTCAACACCAAAGACGAATAAACCTTATTTATCTTGCCATTTCTTTTAAATTTGCAAAAATGGAATTTTATTTTGCTACATCTTTTTGGCTTTTCTCTGCTTCCTACATTTTGTATTAAAATGGAATACTTAAATATAACTCTGCTTTACACAGTAATATAGTAATAGAAATTTACCTTCATTATTTAAATGTGCTGAAACATTACTTTTTAGCAGCTTCTTCTGTGTTTTACATGATTCCAATGAACTGTGCCACAGTTACATCTGCATTTTAAAATTATTCCTTGCTTTCTGCATCCTCTACCTCCCAAACCTCCAAGCTGACGGTACTGATGCTCCTATCCAAACACACTGGCAACTCCCTCATGGAAATTCACAGCCTTAAGGAAGTCGATGTAATCAACCCTATAATTTCAGCACCAGGGCAGGCACTGAAGAAAATATGAGGCCATAAAAGCTTGAAAAACATGGCATGGATTTTTTTCAAACCAAGTACAGTATTTCCTCGCCAGTCTTCTTAACTGTTTCCCTAAGCTTGTAACCCTGATTCTTGGCCAAGATCCATGCCTTGTTTTTTGAGTGCCTACAGTCTTTCAGTTACACATTCTTCTACCAAAGAGGTACAGAAGATGGGAATATAGGGTGTGTCTTCGTGTTTGTCCTTTCTATTTTGTCTGAAGAACTCTCATCTTAGCCTTCATTGCTTTCTTTCTTTAGCTAAGGTCATAAAGATAATGGCATAAATATTTTTACCACATATTTTAATCATGTTCCCATTTAGTGTGGTTAGCGGCTTGGGAGAAGCCTCTATTTACAAAACAAACAAATTGGGGCTAATTATTCATTTTATAAAACTATTCACTGTGCAGGGCCCCTGAGCATTGAGAGGGGCCCTGGTGACTATACTGTAACCTGTTGCATCAAGTGTCCACTACATCAAGTGAGACACGCCCTGCCTCAGTGCTGATGCTAAAACCAGCATGATAGTGCCACTCCCAGCCACCGCAGCCTCGACCTGCTGGGCTCCGGCGATCCTTCCTCCTCGGCCTTCCAAGTAGCTGGAACTAACTACAGGCGCGCGCTACCATGCCTGGCTAATTTTTGATTTATTGTAGAGATGAGGTCTCGCCAAGTTGCCCGGGAGGGTCTTGAACCCGCAGGCTCAGGCAATCCACTCACCTCAGCCTCCCAAAGCGCAGGATTACAGGCTGAGCCACCGAGTCCGGCTGTGAAGGCTTCCTATATGTTAGATGCATTGGCAAATGCCTCTTGTTTCTCACCATACCCCTATGTGTGTCCAATCTGATTTATGAACATCACCTGTCCTTACTCTGTGCAAAGGAAATTTTAGTTTAGTGGAAGACACACCCAGATTTCCAGACGTGTGTTAACATTAAAATGAAATGGCCATTTTTTTAGATCAGTGCATTTGAATTTTTTCACATGTTCTTTGTAAAAAAGAAGACTTTCTACTAGCCAAAGCATTTTTGTGCAATGCTCATAGATGATAAATGCCTTGTTCTGGTTCTGGCATCATATGTTTCGGAAAGCATCCACGGACTTAATCTCATTGGCAGGTATAAACTGAGAAATGTCAGCCCATTATATTCTAACACCATCTGTGAAATTCAAGCAGATTATCTTTTATTGGGAGACTTGGGATTTTTGAGCATTATCATAAAGCCTTTTACAAAATCCTTTTATCAGATAATTTTGGTAAAGCATTATGCAGAAGAATAAGACTCATATCCAAGTTCAAAATTTTCCCTTGCATCTATAAAAACCTTTCATTTGTATTGGAAAATCTGAGCATTCTTTCATGCCCAAGAATGGTGTCATTTATTCATACTAGAATGTTTTGCCCAGAAATCATGAAAATTCCGTTTATATCACTAGCCCTCCTTGATAAGATTCATGTCCTTAGACAAGTTACTGAGCCATAGAAGTCTTAGTTTTTATGTGAACTACCATACTACATGACATTAGAAGGGGCTGGGTGTGCTGTGATTTGAATAACACCGGTACCCTCCATATACCACCTTTACAAGAGGATACAAAGAATTCAAGACAGTACAAGAAGAACTTTTGTATAATACCCCTCTTTAGAAGCCACCCAGGCCCCCTTTGCCTCTAGCTCAAATATCTCATACCATTCAAGGACTGCCATCATTGGAATCCAGCCTAACCTTTCTGTGTTACTTAACTTTTCATCTTTAGCCAAGGCTGGTTTACACACCATAGACCATGCCTCAACCATGTCCCCTGCATTCCTGCCTCCTCACCTTTGCACATTCCAGTCCCCTGTCTGCATCTGTACAAATCCTGATTTATCTTCTTAGGCCCATACCAAATCCCTTGACTACCCCAGAAAGTAGTAATCTAAATTTCTCCAGAATCTATTGTCTCTTTGTGTAACATTCAGCTTGTCGTTTGGTTCTTTATTTGGCAAACTGTTTTTGCCTCATCTAGATTGCTTTGAAGACTTTTTACATATTTTGTATCCTTTTCTCTCTCTTTAGTAACCCTACACATGGTAAGTACTCAATCCTTATGTGATTGGTTGTAATTATTAGTTCAATAATATCAGGTGCTTCAAGCTCTTTGGAAATGATACTGTGAAAACATTGTACCAAAAAGGAAGAAAACAATGTTTGGAGCCAAGGAAATGTTTCTTGATTGAGTTCCTTCCAGGCTGTCTTGCTGGAAGCTTGGAGAAATGTCCATTTTAGGCATTCAACCTATGATCTCAGTAGGAGAGATTGGTTTACTGTCCTTCTTGGATCACTGGTTTGTATTATTGGAAGTCCCAGTCATTACAGGAATTGAGTCATGGAATAGAACAATTGGGGCAAACAAAGATGGATGGATGTGTGTGATGTTGCTGATAAGCAGTGAGCTAGAATGTAAGCTCTTGGGGGCTAGTGATTACATACATGTTCAAAAGTGCCTCAGAGTGTTGTTATTCTGGAAGATAGTCATGCTTCGTTTTATGTTCTATAGTTTTGGCTTTTCCTGCATATCTGCTGGGGATAAACCAGGACCGGTTGAAAGAAAAGCTAACAAGCCGGCAGATGGACAGCAAATGGGGAGGCAAGTCAGAGTCCATCCACGTCACCCTCAACGTGGAACAGGCCTGTTATACCAGGGATGCACTTGCCAAGGCTCTGCACGCCCGAGTCTTTGATTTCTTGGTAGATGTAAGTAAATACAAGCTGAAATTGGTGATGCTTCATATTTTAGCTTTAAAGAGCAAAACTACCGAGGATTTTGTTTTCATTCCTTTTCCTCATTGCTTTACTCCTCTACTTCTTATCCTCTCACTCTGGGATCATTGAATCCTGTCTGCCAAGACACATTAGCTCAACATAATACGGTAACAGTTTATTCTAGGCTAAATATTTAATAAAAAGCCAGGACTGGAGACCAGAAAATGAGGACAGCCATGGACATAGACCTTTCTTGACTTGGAGCTTAACAATTTGGGAATGTTGAATTTGTCATATATTGCTGTGTTACACATTAACCCAAAAGTTAGTGAAACAATAAGTATCTATTTTCTCAGTTTCTGTGGGTTAGGTATTTGGGATTGGCCTATCTTGGTGGTTCTGACTCAAGGACAAGGTTGAAGTCAAGATGATGATCGGAACCGTGGTTATCTCAAGGCTTAACTAGGGTGGAGGATCCTGCTAAAAGATGAATCACTTGCATGGCTGTTGGCAGGAGGTCTCAGTTCCTTCCTACATGGGCCTCTCCTTAGGGCTGCTTGAATATTCTCATAACATGGCAGTTGGCTTTCCCAAAAGTGTGCGAGCTAAGAAAGTGAAAATGAGCAAGAAACAAAAAGTGTTTTATATCCTAATCTTGGACTCAAGTATTGTAACTCTGCCACATTCTGCTCATTAGAAGCAAATCACTAAGTACAGTCCACACTAAAGTGAGGGAATTAGGCTCTACCTTTTGAAGGGAGGAAGATCAAATACTTTTTGGATATATTTTAAAGCTACCATAGATATTTTGGGTTATGGCATAATTATACATATGATATAAATACGTATATATGTGTGGTATATATATACATATGTTTCACATATATATTCTGAAAATTAGTTTTTCAGCAGTATAGAGCTACCAGTGACAATTTATGTTAATCACTGTAGCCTTGGAATAATAGAATAATAATAGCAAACACTTATTTAGCATTAACTATGTGTCAGCTACTGTTCTAACTATATTTGGTGGGGGGAAAAACCTCACTTAATTCTTTTTTTTTTTTTTTTTTTTTTTTTTGAGTTGGAGTCTCACCCTGTCGCCCAGACTGGAGTGCAGTGGCCGCTCCCGGCCACTGCAGCCTCTCCTTCCGCCTCAGCCTTCCAAGTAGCTGGAACTACAGGCGCACGCAACCACCCCCGGCTAATTTTTGATTTATTGTAGAGATGAGGTCTCGCCAAGTTGCCCAGGCGGATCTCGAACCCGCGGGCTCAGGCAGTTCTCTCACCTTGGCCTCCCAAAGCGCAGGATTATAGACTGAGCCACTGAGCCCGGCCTCACTTAATTCTTGCAACAACCCTGTGACTTAGGTATTATTATCTCTGTCTTATAGGTAAATTCAGTGAGGTACAGAAAGGTTACGGAATTTGTTCAGGATCACACTAGTATTATGTGATTAATCTAGGAACACCTGGGTTCCTAGCTATTCAACTCATTTGACTTTCATATATTCAAGGTAGAAGGATCCCAGTCAAGGGACAACAGCAGGACCATTAGATCTAAAAAGTCTATTTAAATTTAGTCATTGGGCCTGGTGCGGTGGCTCACGCCTATAATCCCAGCACTTTGGGAGGCCGAGGTGAGAAGGTTGTCTGAACCCATGGGTTCGAGACCAGCCTGGCCTACTTGGTAAGACTTCATCTCTACAACAAAATAAAATAAAAAAAAAATTAGCTGGGCATGGTGGCATGTGCCTGTAGTTCCAGCTACTTGGAAGACTGAGGCAGAAGGATTGCCTGAGCCCAGCAGGTCGAGGCTGTGGTAGCCGGGAGTGTGCCCACTGCCCTCCAGCCTGGGTGACAGAGTGAGACTCCTACTCAAAAAATTAAGTAAGTAAGTAAATAAATAAATAAATTTAGTCACTAACACCTATAAGGCTTAAAGTATGGTTAGGTATGATTAAGGCTTAAAGTATGGTTAGGTATGGTTAGGGTAGGATTGGCAGGGCAGTTTAGGTTAGAGTAGTTAATCTGTGTACTTCCTGTGGCTATTTAAAGGGTATGATGGTTTGGGAAGGTCAAGGTTGTACAAAACAGTAGTCATGCATTTAGCTTGTCCAGACCCCTCATTTTACTGAAAAGGGAGGCTCAGGCTCAAGTACTGGTGTCAGCAAGAGTGTTCAGCAAATGTGAGTGTTTTTGAGTTGGAGTCTCACTCCGTCGCCCAGGCTGGAGTCCAGTGGCATGCATGCTCACGGCCACCCCAGCGTTGACCCATTGGGTTCTGGTGATCCTTCTGCCTCAGCCTTCCAGGTAGCCGGAACTACAGGCACTCGCTACCACACCTGGCTAATTTTTTTTTTATTGTAGAGACGAGGTCTTGCCAAGTTGCCCTTGCTGATCTCGAACCTGTGGGCTCAGGCAATCTACTCACCTCAGCCTCCCAAAGTGCTGGACTTATAGGCTAAGCCACCAAGCCTGGCCGAACCCACATTTCTTATCTCTTTGTTCAGGGAAACTTTCAGAGCTCAACTTTTCACTTTCCTTCCTGTCATCCGTCCATTTTACATGAGTGAATGTCCATTTAAGTGATAATAATTTGAGGTAACATTTATTAGGCACTGACTATGTGCCAGGCACTGGACTAAGTACAGTCTATCATTAGTCATTAGCTCGCACATCTCTAGTTTTTTTGGCCTGGAAAACACCTCTCATACTTCAAAATGCATCCAGGTATTCACCACTTAAGGGAATTTTTCTCTTGTATTCCTTACTCCCCTGCATCCCTCACCAACCCCCTCTTCCCTACACCTCCCCTGCTGCCATTAAGTCTATTCCAGTTAATTGCTTGGCCTCTTCTCACAGCGAACAACAACACAGATTTAGCCATCATACTGCTTACATTTAACCCCAGGTCCTGCTTCTTGCTCAGTGCAATCTTAGGCAAACCTCATTATCCCTGGAAAATTGGGATAATAATCTTATCACTACCATTATGAAAATTGCAATGAGAATTAAGTGGAACAACACATTGAGAGCACTTAGCAAAGCCTGGCAAAGGTGAATGTTAAACATATGTAAGCTGCTTTTATTATTAGCAATTTTAAAATTATTATATTCCGGGCACAGTGGCTCACGTCTGTAATCCCTGCACTTTGGGAGGCAGAGTCGAGAGAGTTGCCTGAACCCATGGGATCGAGACCAGCCTGAACAACTTGGCAAGACTTCATCTCTACAGTAAATCATAAAATTAGCTGGGCATGGTGGTGTGCGCCTATGGTTCCAGCTACTTAGAAGGCTGTAGCGGAAGGATCGCTTGAGCCCAGCAGGTTGAGGCTACGGTGGCCATGAGCATGCTATTGCACCCCAACCTGGGTGACAGAGTAACACTCAAAAAAAAATTTATTATTATTATTATCTATAGACAGCTCTCTCTATATATAAGAGAGTGGGAACAGGGACTGTCTTGTCCTTAACATCCTTGGCATGTTGTTTTAGGTGATCATTCAATGACTGCTGAATGACGGACAACAGAAATGATTTTTATAGATCTTGTAGTATTAGATTTTTCATGTGAAATGGGTATTCCTCTGGACTGGATTTAAAAAATGTGGTACATATGCATGATGGAATATAATGCAGCTATAAAGAAGGACAAAATTATGAACTTTCCAGCAACCTGGATGGAATTAGAGCCTATAATACGGAGTGATCTATCACAGAAACAAAGAACCAAGTATCACATGTTATCACCCATAAGCGTACCTTGAACAACTGTCGTATTTCTATAAGAAAGGTATTGGCAGTAGTGGGAAATTGCCAGGGGAGGGGGGCACACCTCATCAACAAGGTGTACTTCCTGCATAATGAACATTTGCATACCTAATGAACATTTGCCTAACTCTGCATAATGAACATTTGCATACCTAATCTGAATTGTACCCCACATATCTAAAATTAAAAAAAAAGAATAGATTTTACTTTGTTCATCTAAGATACCATTTTCTTCTAATTCTCAAGACTTCCTGGAAAAGCTAACTCTGCCAGAAATTAATGGTTTTCTTTTTCTTTTTCTTTTTTTCTTAAAGATGTGGGGTACAATTTAGGGTTAGGTATACAAATGGTCATTGTACAGGTAAAGTTTGGGCCTCACTTTGGTCCCCACTTCACCTGGTTTTCATCAGTAAGCAAACATTTTTGTTTTTCTACAGTAGTAGTTTTTTTTGGATCCTGGTGGTTTTCTGAAGTACTTGACTTTGCACTGAGACCTTTTAATGCTGCAAGTCACTTGTGTTTGCTGTAGACAGTCTTGCTTCCCTTCCCCCATGCATGCCCATTTTCAATACTAATGGAAAGGAGTTCATAGCTGTGCTGTTTACTTTCTCTAGTCCATCAACAAAGCCATGGAGAAGGACCATGAAGAATACAACATTGGCGTCCTGGATATCTACGGCTTTGAAATATTCCAGGTAAGGCCATTTTGAATAATTGAGGGTTGGGGATGGTGATGTAGCCTGCAAAAAATAATTCTAGGCAATTAAATAAAACCACCCAGGCTAATTGATTTCTTTGCTAGTTCTTCGTGTACCTTTACCAAATGAGTTTATCCTAAATATAAACATCCAACATTTACTTAAAGTTTTTCACATCAAGATATTTCACTAAACCACTCAAGAAATGATTTGTAAATGGTTTTGCAAAATGATTACATGTGAATAACTTTTTTTTCCCAGAAAAATGGCTTTGAACAGTTTTGCATCAATTTTGTTAATGAAAAATTACAGCAGATTTTTATTGAACTGACATTAAAGGCAGAACAGGTAAGCAGTCTCTATTCCTTCATCCTATTCTATTTATAATTTATTTTGTTTTAAAGGGTATAGATTTCTCTCTTTTGATAATAGTTTCAGTCTATATTAGGAAATGTACCTAATAAATCAGAAAAACCATATGCCGTTGTGGCATTTTAGTCTATGAAATATAAATACCATCTGCTACATTTGCTTTCTTCTTTAAGCAAATAATGCTCTGAAGTAGGACTTATGACTGGCTATTTTTACTACACCAACTCATTGACCAATGAGAAGATGGGAGCCTAGTTCCAACCCCAATTGTCTGTGTCCCAAAGGAAAAACTTGGTTTTCTCAGATCTACTCCACTCTCCATCTTCCCTAAAAACATATGTATTTTTAACAAAGCTGGTATTTTAATTCTGACTTGAGGCAACATGTCTCACTATAGTCTCTTCTAAAAGTTCATTGCAGGTTCCATCATATTCCTAATACCATATTAAAGATTCCTAGGGCCACCATAACAAAGTACCACAGACTGAGTGACTTAAAATAGCAGGAATGTCTTCCCTCACAGTTCTGGAGCCCAGAGTCTGAAATCAAGGTGTCCTCAGAGTCATGCTCCCTCCGAAGATCTTGGAACCCTTCCTAGAATCCTAGAATCCTTCCTTTTCCAACTTTTAATGACTCCCAACATTCCTTGGCTCAAGGCAGTTTAACTCCAATCTCTTCCCCCTGATTTTACATGACCTTTTTTATGTGTTTCTGTGTCCAAGTCTCCCTTTCCTTTATTTTATAAAGACATCATTTTTTGGATGAAGGGATCACCCTAAATCCAGCTTGATTTTATTTAGAGATCCTTAACTAATCGCATTTACAAAGATCCTGTTTTCAAACCTCACATTCTGAAGTTCTGAGTAGACATGAAATTTGGGGCAATATGATTCAACCCACTGCTCATCTCAAAAAGTGTTCTGGGGTCATTTAATCATGGAAGTGCTCCTATCTCTGCTTAGGAAACACCAATAAGCCAATGGGTTTCACATAAACGTCTCTACCCTGGAATTCTAGCCTTTCACCCCAGTAGAGTAGTGGAACAAACCAACCAAGAGAGAATGTGGTTGTGACTGAGATGGAAGGAAATAGCCAGGGGCTAGATTATACAGGAACTTAGGAGGGCATGACTAAGACTTTGGATTTTATAGTAAGTATGACAGGGACCCCCTGAAGACTTCTGAGCAGGGAATGACATGATCTGATTTGTGTTTTGTGTGTTTGAAAAAGTTACTCTGGCTCTATGGACTTCTTGAGTGGAAAGCAAACCAGAGTGAAAGCCTGAAGCCCAGTTAGGAGACTGCTGCAGGAGACTGGGCTAGAAATTCTAGAGACTTAGCCTGTGAAGGTAGCAGTAGAGGTGTGGTAGTAAGAGGCAGTATATATCTGGAGAGTGAGCCAACAGGATTTGCTCAAAGTAATTCGCAATAGCCAAGAAGGAAGACGTCATCAAGAGAGATTCTGCACTTTACAGCTTGGGTAACAGGGCCAATGGTGAGACTGTTTACTAAAGGGAGAGCTTAGAAGAGGAGTTAATTGGAGACAGGGGAAATGTGGAATCAGAATGCCTCTGAACTTGTTAAGTTTGAGAGGCCTCTTATACTTCCAAGTGGAGATTCCAACATGTGGATGTGTTTGAGTCTGGAACTCAATGGTGAGGTCTAGACTAGAGAAACAAATTTGGGGGGTGGGGGCACAGGCATAGATGTAATTTAAAGCCATGGGATTGATTGAAATCACCTAGAAAAGAGTTGAGAAAATAAGAAGTCTGCAGGATGGAGCCCTGAGACTCTGCATCATATATAAAGGTCTGGAAAGAACAAAGAACTGGCAAACAAAGCCAACAAAGCAAGACCAGTGAGGAAGGAGGAAAACCAGGACAGTTGCTCTTGTTTATCAAGTTAAACAAACAAGTAAATCCAAATGAAGAAGCTTCCCCTTGAGTACCTAGATGCTAATCTGTACTCCTGGCCCATGTTAAATTCAAAGAGTTTTTTTTTTTGTAACTGGATTTATAGGTTCAGCGCTATTAAATTGTTATTTTTGCCAATCAAAACCAATTGTGTGATAGCAATTTCATAGGGTTCAGACTAAATATAAAAATTACCAAGCAAGCCGGGCTTGGTGGCTCAGCCTGTAATCCCAGCACTTTGGGAGGCTGAGGTGAGTGGATTGCCTGAGCCCGCGGGTTTGAGACCCGCCTGTGCAACTTAGCGAGACCTCATCTCTACAATAAATCAAAAAATCAGCCGGGCGTGGTAGCGCGCGCCTGTAATTCCGGCTACTCGGAAGGCTGAGGTGGAAGGATCGCCGGAGCCCAGCAGGTCGAGGCTGCGGTGGCCGGGAGTGGCCACTGCACTCCAGTCTGGGCGACAGAGTGAGACTCCAACTCAAAAAAAAAAAAAAATTACCAAGCAAAATAAAATGTTTCTTTCCTATCACCTCTTAGAAAAGAAGAAATTAAAATAGCTAATGTTTGTCAAAGGGCATTCACATTTTTCTTTTTCCTGGTGATTTATGTGTCTCCAGTATCTATCTCATAATAATATAAGTTTCTGGATTTTGTTGTACAGGAAGAATATGTTCAAGAGGGAATAAGATGGACACCCATTGAGTACTTTAATAACAAAATTGTGTGTGACCTCATAGAGAACAAAGTTGTAAGTATTGATTTAGTATGTCTCTTCACTGCTCACAGGTTTACATTGAGTTTTTGTTCTCTGTCATTGTTTTAGAACAGAGTGACATCTCTGATTTGCAGAGAGTTTTAGTAATGACATCAGTTTGTATAGATGTATGCATATGAAAATTGAACAGTAAGGTTCAGTTATTTTTGTTCTTGTGGTAAATGCGAGCATGTATATAGGGGTAAAATGCCAGTTTACAAGTGAAAGTTGTTACGGAATTCTAAGAGAGGACAACTGTTGCTTACATTGATGAAGTACTGTATGAAGAGCCATAAAATTGACCCTGTTTTCTAGTCCAGTCATACAACTTCCAGGACTTCAGCCCTAAAAAGTGATTCAGAAGAAAACAAAGCAATGTAAACCGAGATCTCTAAAGGACTTCTTTTTTTTTTTGAAGAATAAAAGACAAAAACTGAGGCCAGATGCGGTAACTCATGCCTATAATCCCAGCCCTTTGGGAAGCCAAGGTAGAAGGATTGCTTGAGCCCAGAGAGTGAGATCCCAACTCAAAAAAACAAAAGCTGGAAATATAAAATATCCATAGACAACTTAGTCATTAAATAAACTATAGCATATCAGAGCAGAGAAATACAGCCATTAAAGTATAAAGAATATGTAAAACGTGAGGAATGTTTATAAAATAGTACTGTGCAAAAAAAGTGATGCATGGTAGAATGTGTACACTAAATAATTATACAAACATTGCCTAGAGAGTAACAGGCTGAAAGAGAGCATTAAGAAATGGATTAGGGTCAAAGGAAATCTGTCTATTTTTCTTTTGGATTGTTAAAGTCAGCGTAGTATAAATAGGAGTGAGTCGATAATGATCTGTGCAGGACTTTGAATAAAGCGTTAGGGAGTTGAACAGCTTTTTGGAAAATGGACTTTCCTCCCTCTTTAGATCTAAGTGGTAACTCCCCATTTGGGACTACTAATTGCATTCTTGCCTGAAAGGAAAGACTGACTTTCAAGATGGTATCTTAAGTCTGGAGAGCTGTTTCCTCGCTTAGGAAAGGACGCCATAAGCACTGTCTGTTTTGGAAAGGTCAGTGACTGGATCCTTGCCTTCTTGGTCCCATCAGAACCCACCTGGGATCATGAGCATCCTAGATGACGTGTGTGCCACGATGCACGCTGTGGGTGAGGGGGCGGACCAGACGCTACTCCAGAAACTTCAGATGCAGATTGGGAGTCATGAGCACTTCAACAGCTGGAACCAAGGCTTCATTATTCACCACTATGCTGGAAAGGTATGGCCAGTGAGCAGGGGCTCTACGGGAAAGGGGAGGTTACCCATTTTAATGTCTGTCTGGTTTAATCCTCTAGGTCTGTGATCTGTTTTGTCATGAGGCAAATGATATCGATGTCCATATGCCTCACTGCATTTTATTCATTCAACAAGTAGGACTTAGGAAGTATTGGGAAAGACAGAGAAGAAGATTGCATATACTACCGCATATTCTTAAAATATGAATCACCCTGATTAACTTCTGAAGAAAGGGGTTTTTATCTTGTCTCTTGCTGCTGTCTCAAACTTGCATTTCTTGTCTGTCCTTGCCCGCTGGGAATATAGGGCCAAGAGCTCACTTTTAATGTTTGTTCTCATAAAACTCATGAATATTGGGCACCAGGCTGGGTGAGGTGCTGGTGATACAAAGTTAAGCAAGTTGAGGTCATGGCTCTCGGGGACTTCCTAGTGCTATGGAAATCCCCCAGTCTCATCCTTCCTTCCTTCCAACTGATCTCTAGTTAAGCAGGGTCTCTGAGCATGAGTTTCTGGCCAGAGTAGTTCAACTCCGATGCCACTTCTGGGAGCAATTGCAGAACCTCAGATGACACGGCCCATTGCAATGGATTAATGAGCATGGGAAGTTTCACTTTTATTCCATCTTAGCTAAAACTTGGACTAGAACTAAGTTTATTACTTAGACACCCCTGTGGATCCACTGAGGGAGGGTATGAGACCTTGAGGGCTGGAGACCTGACCATAGATCATCTGGGCCACCTAGGTGGCCCAGTTCTCATCAGCATTTGCAGGCCATCCCTGGCTATGTCAGCTAACAAGTTAAATAAGATGTATACAACCTTCCTGTGACAGTGCATGGTGAAATCCCAAATTCTACATCTGGAAACGCACACGTTGTGGTGAGGATAGTCATGCCAGCTTGGGTTTTTTGGTCAATGAAATATTTAAAGGATAAAATTAGATTTCTTTTCATTCCTGGCCAGGTATCCTATGATATGGATGGCTTTTGTGAAAGGAACCGTGATGTGCTTTTTATGGATCTGATCGAGCTTATGCAAAGCAGTGAGCTGTAAGTATGTTTTGCCTTATCTGACATGGGATGTAGGTTTGATGAAATTTTCAATATTTAAACAAACTTATGTACCGGATGTGGCAGTGTATGCGTGTAGTCCCAGCTACTCCAGAGGCTATGAGTCCAGGAGTTTGTAGCTACAGTGAGCTGTGAATAGTGACTGCATTCCAGCCTGGGCAACATAGCAAGACTCTGTCTCAAAGAGCGCAAAACAAGCAAACAAAATCCTTCTGGTTTTTGAGTGGTTAGCATTTTTCTCTTTTAAACTATTGGGTCTGGATTATAATTAGACTATTTGGTTTCTCAAAATAACTTTCCTGGCTAGGCATGGTGGCTCACACCTATAATCCCAGCACTTGGGAGGTTGAGGCAGGAAGGTTGCTTAAGGCCAGGAGTTTGAGATCAGCCTGGACAACTAGTCAAGACTGTCTCAACCAAAAAAAAACAAAACAGAAATTAACCAGGCATGGCCGTATGTGCCTCTAGTCCTAGCTACTTGGGAGGCTGGGGTAGGAGAATCGTTTGAGCCCAGGAGGTCAAGGCTGCAGTGAACTATGAGTGCATCCTTGCACTCCAGCCTGGGTGACAGAGTAAGGCCCTGTCTCTAAAAAAATTAATACAATAAAATTTCCTTTTCTAATCTCAATCTCTCCCTTATGCCTCCAACACTTCATGCCCTCAAAACTCCAGTTGCCATCTTCTAGTCCTTTAGGGACTCAGGCTTCATCATTTTCAATACTATTATCAGGGAGAAGTGGGCATACTGGGTTTGGATCAGTATGGCCATTTCTGACCATTTAAGAGTAGAAAAGTCTAGTTCTATGATACTTTGCTCTTGGATCATCATCCCAAGAATTCTCCATGGTCATTCAGTTTTCAAAGATGTCTAACAGCTTAGCAAGACCCAAGCTAACTTAAATCCCTGAAGCACCTGGGAAATGGCTTGAGGACCCTGGGAAAAGCAGCTAGAGAGGGATTGACTCACAGATTTATTTTAGCTCCCAAGACCTTTCTAAACTATAAGGGTAGAAGCAGTGGAGATATCCCCCTTGCAAACTGCCAGAACTCTCAGGACCAGCTCTGTCCTTGTCCTCCTCCCTGCAAACGTTTCCAAGATCCTGGGATCTCATATTGCACAGACCTTCATATTGCACAGCCTTCCATATCTTGGAGTTTTTAGAGCTGCCTCCAAGTAAGGGCTGCCCTTTCAGCCTCTATGATTTAAGCTCTTAGAACATCAAGGCTAACTTCTCGGATCAACAGCAGCAAGTCTGAGGACTTTCTCAGAAAGGCCTGACTGCAATAAGAACAAAACAGTTTCCTTTTCAGGCCCTGATCAGAAGATGTTCTACTCCATTGAACGAACTCTCTCCCCCCACACCTCCCCACCTTTCCTCATCTTCTTCACCCTCCTCTCCTAACACCTGCACTTCCTTGCATTCCCACTGCCATATTTTTAGATTTTGGATTTATTTTCATTCAAAACACATAAAATTTATTTGCTCTTCTCTAAAATGCTCACGTAAGCCACAAGTCCTGGCTTGTGGGTTTTACAGCAGTCAGGTACAGACTTGCTTCCAGAGGTTGTTTTTTTCTTTTTAATTATTAAAACTCCTGTCAAGTTTAAGAGCTATTATTGCTTCCACATAAACTGCTGTCATATAGACATGGCCTATTATTTTGTAAACACATTTGATGCAAAAATCTATAATTGTGTCTGGTCAAGTTAAATGTAGATCATGGGCAAGACTTCCTGGAAAATTCAAGATGCCCAAAAAGTCGTATTTTGAGTAAGTGAGTTTCAGTTGGAGTATCAGATTTACATGGATCACTTCATTCACACAGTCAGTCAGCAAATGTTTATTATGCATCTACTGTGTCCCAGGCTAAGGTTCAGACCCCAGGGACACTAAGGTTACTAAGGCATTATCCCTGCCCCTGGTGCTGGTAGGGCAGACATGTAAACACAAGCAACTCAACTAGCACCACTAATGAAAATATATTCAGCAGACAAAGCGTTAGCAATTTGTTACTGCTCCACTTAAAATTGCTCACACTCAGAATCTATTTGTCAAGGTTTTCTTTGTGGGGATGGGGACAGTGTGCTACTGGCATCTAGTGAGCAGAGGCCACAGATGCTGCTAAATATCCTGCAGTGTGTAGGACAGGCCTCCTCCCCTGCCCCCAACAAAGAATTATCCAGCGCTGAATACCAATGTGTCTGGGTTCAGAAACCCTGCTCTAGAGTGAAGCAGCATCTGCATCGACTTCAGACATTTCATATAATTCCCCAAGTTCTGGTCTCTCTTGCTTGTCTTAACAAACCCACACTGACTTACTTCTGTTGTGTTCTACTGTCGAGGCCTACTTCAACTCCAGTGAATGGAGACATTAAAATGTATTTTGCAGACTTAGTTTCCAAGAGGCTTCTATCTTAGGATTCTTTCTCCTTGTGCCTTTTGTCCATTGTTCACATCCCCGAGTCACATCTTGATGACTTGCATGGTTAGTCAGATGGCTAACCATGGTTATGTGCTTCTGGTTTGCCCTCCACTGCATCCTCTAAGGAAGCAGGCTTTCAGCCCCCAAGGTACTTACAGATTGCTAATCCATTCTCTGTCTCTTTTTCCAGACCCTTTATAAAGTCTTTATTTCCGGAAAATCTACAAGCTGACAAGAAAGGGCGCCCAACTACTGCCGGAAGCAAAATAAAGGTTAGTTCTATCTTGGGAAGTTTTTTCCCAAGTTTATAGATTCCTGTAAGGGCTAGGGTTTTCTAGGAGTCAGGAACTGCAACCCCAGGCCAGGATGAGGTCAGCGAGATGTGAGGGGATGGTTACAGAAGATGCCTAGAAGTAATACTGCTGCTTGTTAAAAGGTTCCAGGATGCAAACTGAGTTGGACTTGGCTGAACTGAAACCCCAAATGGATATTAAGTACCTCATAGCTTAATAGTCAGCAGATGATAATCAACTACTCTCTAAGAGGAAATGACTTTCAATTGAACCTGGAAGAATTTATGTTAAACTCCCAGAGAAATGTTGTGGTTCACGGCCATGTTTTGGATATTGATGACTGTTTTCCAGGCCAGACCCAAAAACTTGCCAATTGTGGAACTTTCTTGCCAGAAATTCTACTTGGTCTTTTAGGGGACAATTTATGTATCTTTCCTCACTGGATCCTGCAGGCCCCTCCTTCCTATGAGTTGCATACACATCTGGCCACATGGTGTCCCAAAGTCAGAAGGAATTTTTACAGTGTTTTGCGTGAGCCATTATATGGTGAAATTCATTGTCCCTAATTACGCTCTAAATTGAAATGTTGTGTCAAGCACACTTACTCATGTAACTTTGAGAAATAGTCACTAAGCTATTTTTTAAAATCATATCAGTTAAATGCCTCCTCAGTTTTACAATCAAAGGGATGATCAAATGGTTAACTGTAGGGCTTTGAGGTTTGATCACCTGTGTTCAGATACCAGCTCTGGCTTTTACTGTGTGCTGCCAGGGCGTTACTTAAACTCTCAGCCCCTTTTGCTTACCTGTAAGTTGAAGATCTTAGTGCCTGTCTTAAGGCGTTGCTGTGATGATTCAGTTTAGCAGTTTATCTGAGGCATTTAACACAGTGCCTCTAACATGCTGAACACAAGATCTCGTATATGAGCTCAATTACCTACTTCCCTGTCAGCCCCCTTCCTGTACCATACATGTTTGTCTCTGCCTCATTCTAAATGGATACTTGTAGATGCATGTGCTGGTCCCTGCCTGGACTGTCCATTCCCCTTGTTCACTCTCTATTCATATCCTACATGTCCATCTAACATGCTCTCCTAGGTAACCCCAGGCTTGTGGACAACATGGTTGTTACTGTCTGTTCTGTTCTCTTCCTCTTTGCTTTCCTAGCCCTTGGTAAGCTTCCTGAGGGCAGGTGCACTGGCTGGAATAAAGGAAACAGAGAAAGCTCAGAGCCATGAGAAGGTTTCAGTCAAGAGGAGCCTTCAGGCATTTTTAGAGGCAGTCAGATGCAAGCTGGGTTTTGATCTAGAGGGTAGAGCCCTCTGAACTTCAACAACATCATGTCCAAAGAACTAGAGTAGAAATTTAGTGGCCCCAGGACAGCCACTGGGTTAGGGTCACTGGAACAGAGAGTTGAAGGCAGAAAACAGATGAAATTCTCATGAGGCCCCAGATATTCATGTCTGTGTGAAGTTTCTGACTCATGCCTTCGCTTTGAGATCCTGGATAAAAATTTGCTCTGTGCTGGAAAATCTAGTCATAAGACTGTCACACTCAGATCCAAAGGGCCCAGATCATCCAGGTTGTGATGACTCATTTTCAAGTGGTCTAGATTATTCCCTATAAAAAGGAGAGGAAGGGTAGGGATATTTTTCTCCTCCTTCGAAGACTTGCCCCCTTTCTTTCTGTCATATTCTTCCTCTAGTTGAATGCTAAAGTGGCCACCTTCCTGGCTGTACCCAAAATGTTGAGGATTACAAGTCGCAGGCCACTGTCTAGGGAGATCAACCTAAAGTCATCCAGCTTAGCTAAAGGAATTGTATTGTATCTTCCCACCTCCAGTTACACCCTCCTTGGTGGATTGCATGACCTCAGTTTGCCTGGCAGTCTACCTCCATGCAGAAATGAAAGTCTCCCTATTTTATGTGTTCCCTCCAAAGCACCTAACCTCTTATATCTTCTATATCCACAGAGTTTTTACAGATATTATTCCATACCTTCTTAATGATCCCTGATCCATTAGCATTTAAAAACATGCTGAATTCCTTGCAATAAAAATTAAAGTCAGGCCCTGTGGCTCATGCCTATAATCTCAGCACTTTGGGAGGCCAAGGTGGGAGGATTACTTGTACCCAGGAATTCGAGACCAGCCTGGACAACCTAGTGTAAACCTCATCTCTACAAAAAAATTTTAAAAACATAGTGAGACCTCGTTTCTACAAAAAGTCAGAGAATTAGCCGGGCGTAGTAGCATGCTCCTGTAGTCCTAGCTACTCAGGAGGCTGAGGTGGGAGGATTTCCTGAGCCCAGGAGGTTGGGGCTGCAGTGAGCCAGGAACATGCTACTGCACTCCAGCCTGGGTGACAGAATGAGACGCCAAATCAAAAATAAATACATTTATGTTCAAGGTAAGATTAGTGTTCAGTACTTTTATTTTATTTTAATTTTTGAGTCTGAGTCTCACTCTGTCACCCAGACTGGAATGCAGTGGCATGATCATGATGATCACGGCTCATGGAAACCTCGAACTCCTAGGCTCAAGCAGTCCACCGCTTTAGCCTCCCAAATTGCTGGAATTACAGGTATAAGACACCGCATTGGTAGAGTGTTTGATTTTTAACATCCATTCCAACCTTTGGATTAAATTAGAGGTCTTCTAGTTCAACCCATTTAGTTTATAGATGGAGAAGCTGAAGCCCAAAGAAATTTACTGGTTTGTTGTGTAACTTGTAAATAACAGTGCCAGGACCCCTGTCTGGACTGTAATCATCTGTGTTGAAGACAGACTGAGGAGTTTTCCCCACCGAGCCCTTTCTCACTGTCCTATCCTGTCCATCTGCATGTTTTAACTCCCACCAATACTGAACTAGTACTCTTGGTACCTTAGTGTCCTAAATCATGGAACTTTCTTGGCTGGAATCAGGGTTAAATTCAGTTATCACTTCACAACCACCTCAGTGGACATCTAAAGTTGATCCATAGCTATTGAAATTCTGGGTAATTTTGATGTTTAAGATATATACCTATTTGCTGGAATTAATTATTCTACTACCTGGTGACTTCTGTCTGATCCTAGCTCACCTAGTTAATTCCTCTTATATCACACTAAATTTTTCCATCTCTTAGGCAGGAAGGCAGGATAGCATTGTAGTGAAGGAATAGACTTGGTAACACATGGACTTTGGTTCAAGTCTTACCTCTAATCATGTCATCTTGAGCAGTAGTTCATTTTTTTAAGGCCCAGTTTTCTCATCTATAAGACAGGGATAATAGCGGCTACCTCTTTGAGTTGTTCAGGATGATCCATGTGTCTAGCCCATGCTATATTCTCCAAAAATGTTACCTGTTACTATTTTGAGCCAGAGAGGACTACATCAAATGACACGTAAACTTAAGCCACACTTACCTCTCTGTTTTCTTATGCCAAGGTGAAAAGATGGTATGCTGCTAAATGCTTGAGACAGAAGAGTCTGCAGTTATTCTTGGAAATTAAAAGTTTTGATTAAATGAAAAATTAAAGTCAAAAAGTAACAGTTTAAAAGTTACAGGTTTGGGGATTTTTTAAAAAAATGCTTTGTTATAAGGGACTCTTCAGTCCCTCTCTGGCTCCACCTGATGTGTTGCAAAGATCATCAGATTTGCTCCCAAGTGCAATCTACATCATGAAAGAAGAGAAGCGGCCATTTACTTTTTCATTCTAGGACTTTGCTTTGATCACACAACCTCTGCAGCTCTGTCTGTCCTCAATTTCAAGCATTGCAAAGAATGCTGTTTTCTGCACATCTAAACAGAGAACTTAATTCACCAATGAATATCTTGCTTTGAATATACCTAATAGCTTTTCTCAAGGGTTTCAGATTTCACAAACCCATGAAACAGAAAAGCCCTAATTGAGACAGGGTTGTCTGTTGCAAGCAAATCCCTTCTGCTGACTTTGTAATGGTTTTCTGGCTTTGGAGATCCCTTTTTGCTGTTTTCTTTTAGAGGTTTTCTCCCTTCATGCTAATTTGCTTCGAAGTAGAGTCCACATGTGTGCCACATCCTTGGACCCACGGGGTGTGCTAAGCTGTGGGGTGGGAATGCTGATGTGAGCTCTGCTCCCATTTCTGCAAAGTTTGAGATTCTCATGATTTGAAATACTTCATAAGCAATTTCAGCTTTATTTATGTGGCTTTTTCTGCTTGAACTCAGTTCCACTTTGGGTACCCAGTGCACAGGCAGTAATAGATGGTTTTATACAGAATATTCTAGCTTTGTGGAGGAGTAAGTTATCTGCCACATGAAATGTGTTTGGAGTCTGCAGGTCTGTAAAAGGACATATTGAAGAAATGGCATACAAATTGAAGGAAACGGCATACAAAAAGTTTATAGCTTGTGAGATTTTTAGGAATCTCCCACTTGTTTGTTTGTTTGTTTGTTTATTTAGAGTCTCAGTCTGTTGCCCAGGCTGAAGTGCAGTGGCATGATCATGGCTCATCACAGCCTTGACTTCTTGGGCTCAGGCAATTCTTTCGTCTCAGGCTTCCAAGTAGCTGGGACTACAGGTGTGTGCCATGGCCCCTGGCTAATTTTTTAAATTTTCTTATAGAGACGAGGTCTCACTTTGTTGCCTAGGCTGGTCTCGAAATCCTGGGCTTAAGCGATCCTCCTGTCTCAGCCTCCCAAAGTGCTAGAATTATAGGCATGAGCCACCGTACCCAGCCAAAATCTCCCATTCTTATCTATGAATTTTCATAATTTTAATAAGGTGATTCTTCATTAGTTGGATTGCCAGGCAAGAAAGTATAGAGGATTTTGATAATTTACCAATAATTTGGGTAAAAAGAAGTTAATAAGAAAAAGATGTATTTGGAGAGACCCTCCATCAGTATAACATAAACTTAATTTGTTTAGTAACTGACATGCTTCCTTGTACCACATGAAAATAATTGTATGTGAAGATTTACTGGGTTTTTCTGCTTTTTACTGTGGTTTTATTTTATTCGCCATACTCAAAACATGGAGTTGCTTTCAAAGATTGAACTGTTTCTAAAGAAGACCAAATTTCAGAGGAGACTTGTGAATATCTAGTGTCAAAATATATAGCTAAGAATTAATCTTCATGACAATTCGCTCATGAAGCTTAAGTCAGATCTGCTATACTTTTTTAAAGCTCTGCTAACTTTATAATGATTTTTATCACTCTTTTTTTTTTGAATTGGAGTCTCACTCTGTCGCCCAGACTGGAGTGCCGTTGCTGCTCCCGGCCACCGCAGCCTCGACCTGCTGGGCTCCGGCGATCCTTCCACCTCAGCCTTCCAAGTAGCTGGAACTACAGGCGCACGCTACCACGCCCTGCTAATTTTTTTATTTATTGTAGAGATGAGGTCTCACTTGCCCAGGCGGGTCTCGAACCCAAATGAGTCTCCTTTGAAATTTGGTCTGCTTTAGAAAAAGTTCCATGTCTCTAATATCTTTCTTCCTTTCTAGAAACAAGCCAATGACCTTGTGAGCACCCTGATGAAATGTACACCCCACTACATACGCTGCATAAAACCAAATGAAACCAAGAAGCCTAGAGACTGGGAGGAAAGCAGGTAGGGTGCTGACTGCAAGTGGGGAGGTCGAGGCTGGCTTGGGCGGGCCCTGGTTCGTTTTTTCTCTACTCAGGATGAGCCATCTTATACCACAGA
Source organism: Tarsius wallacei (assembly GCA_963574415.1). Classification (NCBI taxonomy): domain Eukaryota; kingdom Metazoa; phylum Chordata; class Mammalia; order Primates; family Tarsiidae; genus Tarsius; species Tarsius wallacei. The sequence continues at coordinate 9,493 of CAUYQG010031252.1, read as the reverse complement.
CAGGAGAGGTTTATATCACCTGTACATGTATTTGTTGTATTCCTGTGTATTAACTTTTTCAGGATGATAAGGCTATATATTTTCCCCCTCCTTGTCTTTTCCTAAAATGTTAGCAGTGCCATTCAGTTCAGGATTAGCAATTTATAATGTTGATCTTGGCTAGTCTGGGGACAGATGGGAAAAACAAAACAAAACCTTCATCCCGCAGAGTCATGATGGTTTTAAAATTAGTTTGAGGCTCTGTGTAGACATTCTTAGTACACTCAGGCCCTGATCGGCACCCACAGGATGTGGGCTAGAATGCTTGGCTTGAGGTTGAAAGCAAAGGCCTAAAGAGCTGGTTGAAATGTAATCTGTCATTTACAGTACCTCATGAAGACACTGGGGACATGCTAGAGGTTCTGCATTTCCCCTAAGCACAGTGTTGATGAGCAGAGAGATTATCTAGCAGGAAAGATGCCAAAGAGAAACATGTAGAGCACATGAATTCAGTGAGCCCTTTCCACCCTGACTTCTGAGGAAGCTCTATCACGTGGCCTAGCATGAAATGAGGTTGTTGAGTAGGAGCTTGGCAAGGCAATGTCTCAAGAGTGTAATTTTCACAGCCAGCTGGGGATCCAGACATACATTGCTGAGAAGCCTAATCTCACTATCCACAGGGGCATGGGAAGGCGGGCTGGGGAGAGACTTTAACTACCTAGAGGACCCTAGCCATTATTACCTGGTAATCAAGTCCCAGGCTGTGAGCATACCAGATTCACTGCTTCTTACCTCCTCCCTTGGAGAAAAAATAGACTCTTCTAAGTATCCAGTGACTAACTCAAGGTTTAACTTCCATAGGAAGACCAAGATTAAAATTCATAGCTGCTAAGTGCCTCCTATGAGACACAAGTGTAGGTCCATTTTCCGTCCTACCAGTAAAATCCTTTCTAACCATGGCAGACAGGTGATACTTGTTCCTTTATAGCAGCAGTCCCAACCTTTTTGGCATTATGGACCATTTTTGTGGAAGACAATTTTTCCATGGGGGTGGGGACAGGGGAAGGGTGGATCATTAGGCATTAGATTCTCATAAGGAGCGCACAACCTAGATACCTTGTGTGCACAGTTCACAATTGGGTTCACACTCCTATGAGAATCTAATGCCACCACTGGTCTGACAGAATGCAGAGCTCCCTTTGTTGGCTGCTCTCCTTCTCCTGTGCAGTCCGCTTCCTAACAGGCCACAGACTGGTACTGGTGCACGGCCTGTGGCTTTGGAACCCTTGCTTTATAGGAGGGAAAAGATAAATAGTAAAGAAAACACCCAGGTCAAACATTCACTGTCTAAAGATCTTCCTATTGAATGTTTCATGTTGCAATCTAAGTCTACTCTCTCTTAAGAAGCTGTGTTGGTTGGATGGAGGACCTCTGTCTTGTCAAGACACAATGTTTTGAGTAATCTCATCAATAGATGCAATCCCTAAGGCTTCTTTTCTGTTGAGTCTCTGATATTTTTCAATTGAATGCAATCTGAGATTCCTTGTACGATATTTTCAGTTAATGATATTCAGACCGTGATGAGGCACTCACACCTCCTAAGGTGATCAGTCTGTCTTTGAGCAATTATTCTATTAGGAGACTTCACAGTTCTTCTCTAGGTCACTTTTCTTCTAATCCTATGTCTCCAATCTGCCATAGGAACTATTCTCATTACTTTTCCTCTTGCACTCTTCGGTTGGTTCAAGATGTCTATCATGCTTCCCTTGAATCTTCTCTTCCACAGGCAAATCCCTTTCTGTTCTCTCAGTATGTTCCTCTGTAACATGGAATCTGGCCAGTCTTCTTCTTGGTCATTCATTCTCTTGGATGTACTGAATTTGGCCTCTGCTTTTCTGAAATGTGAGGTTCAGTTTCTCCTTTGAGGCTAAGATGGTAGCAGCATTGTCATCTCTTCCAACCTAAAGATAGAAAGTGTCTTTTTTTTGCCCTCCTGCAGTGGTTCCCAAATGTGAGCATGCCTCAGAATGCCCTGGAGGGCCTGTTAAAACTCAGATTGCTGGGCTGTACTCCCCAAGTATCTTATCAGCAGGTCTGAGGTGGGACCCACAATTGTGCATTTTTTAAACCTTGCTGAAGATACCGGTGATGTGGTGATGATGGCCCAGGCATTGCACGTTGAGAACCACTGATCTAGAGTAAAAGGTTGGAGTTGGAAGAACTGGGTCCTGGTGCTGGCTCATCACCAAGTAGTTAGAGCAAAACACTTTATCTCCTTAGTCTTTGGGTTCTTCCTCTTTAAACCAAGATAGTCAGTCTAGATTAGGATTTCCTTTAGTTTGTTAGTCTGTCACAGTCTGTCTCTGTCACTTTTCCACTCACCCCTCACACACGTACCTCCCACCCATACCATGTGCACATGTGCACACATACAGTAGAAAGCTGGTGTCATAGGCAACCTGAGAAATAAATGCTAAGAGTCTTGGAATGATAAGAAGCAGAGGTGGATGCTAGGGGGTACCTTGGTTTACCCTCCTCCATTTCAAGTTTCTCCCTGGCACTTCCCAACAAATAATCTTAAATGAAAACATCTCTTGTCCTACAAATGCATTACCTCTCCCAGTACACTGTCCTCTATCCCAAGTAGATTACTCTGTGGAAAAGTCCCTCTAAAATAGAAGTCTTTGCAGTAGCTACTCAGAAGTTCCCCAACCTTGATGCTACCTCCCAATAAATCCAAAGAGATTCATTGGAATACCAGAAAGAGGAAAAATTAGGACAGTGCTACATTTTATTTGTAAATCCTTTTAGGATGAGGGTGATATTTTTTTTTTAAATGACTTCCCTTATTTGAATTGCAGCAACAGTCTTCATGACATGTGTTTGTATAAACTGATTTTAAGAAATTCAAGGTGTTCGCAAGTGTTGATTTATATTTCAAGTAGGATGACTTTCGGAGATTCCACCCTTCATCCTGGCACAGGTTTATTGTTTGACTATGGTTTCACTCCAACCATGAGTGTTAGTGTTGGGGTCCATGAAAGAGCAGTGTGCTTTGCTGATGGGGATTACACGCTCAATTGAAGCTCTTGGTGGAGAGGGTTACTCATTCCACAAGTTTATGAGGTATGGGGCTTTTTCTTTTCCTGTTGCAAATGTGTTTTTGTTTGGCTTCTGGCAAAGTTGTTTGCCCTGGATTCTGAACTGCTGCCCTCACAGAGTTCTCAAGCCTTGACCTACTTGAGTTAATGGCCGAGGGCGATCTTGGAGGAGACTCCTCCCAAGCGATGGAGTTGGCACAGCCAGGGGAACAGGGGGACATTGCCTGGCCAGTGGTGACTGAGGAGGTGATGGCACTCCAGGAATATGCAAAAGTCAACTTAAGAGTCCCTTTGATGACACAAAATTTTAAACATTATGGAATTTGCTAGACTGTCCTGCTGAAGAAAATTTCTACAAGACAGTGTCCTGATGGTAGGAGTTATAATGAATGAAACATTTCACATGAGGAATATTCTTCACCATGTCATTCTTGGGAAAGGAACGTTTCTGCTTGAATTAATGAGTGATACATTTCCTCCCTCTAAAGGTTGCAGTGAATCCAGTATTTATAAAAAGTACTTTAAATTGAGCAAATATCTGAAGTGGCAACCTCATGTTAATTTTTTTTTTTTTTTTTTTTTTGGCTAGAGAAAAGGCTAGTGGTGGGTTCTGAAGTCGGAGAATGGGAGAAAGGAAAATTAATTATTTTCCTGAATTAGATTTTTACCTTTGGGATCTCTCTCTCTCCTTTCTCTTTCTCTGTCTCTCTCTCTTATCCAGGCAAGTCTGGATATCAACTCTTTCATATAAAGGCTTTTTAAAACTTAATTTTCTTCTCTGGGCACAGTTGCTCACACCTGTAACCTCAACACTTTGAGAGGCCCAGGCAGGAGGATTGGTTGAGCCCAGGAATTTGAGACCAGACCGGGCAATGTAGCCAGACCTTGTCTCTACCAAAAAATTAAAAACTTAGCCAGGCATAGTAGTACATGCCTGTTGTCCCAGCTACTCGAGAGGCTATGGCAGAAAGATCACCTGAACCCAGGAGGTCAAGCCTATGGTGAGCCATGATCATGCCACTGCACTTTAGCCTGAGTGACAAAGTGAGACCCGGACTCAAAAAAAGGTTAATTATCTTGAAGGAGTCAACATTTCTGGATGTTGGCTTTGTAAGACTCATCAGACTGGAGACTTTTAAACATCACCCCCCTACTATGTGACCTCATCCTTCCCATCACAGTCAACATCTTCAGGCTTCCTTTGTCACTCTCCTTTTCTCCTACCACCCATGACACCATCCTTTCCCATCTTTGTGCCTTTGCTTTCATGGGGTCCTCTGCCTTCTCCTCTGCTCCTTCTGGATTCAACTCACCCTTCCAGGCCCAGGCACATTACATTGCTTCTGAGAATTCTCCTGCTGTGAATAGTCCATTCTCTATTCTTTTCTCCTGTCCTGGTTTACTTGTTGTAGCTGGGGAAAGATTAGAATAATAACAGCTTTGCATCACTCACATCAGAAACAAAGTGCTTTCCATTTCTAGATCAGAAAGTACCATCTAGAAATTAAGAATTTACATCACCATTCCTATTTTACAGAGGAGGAGGCTGAGAGGCACAGAGAGGGTGCATAATGGCAGGACCAGGAACCCAGCACCAGGATCTGGCTCTTAACCACTGTGCTGTCTGCATGGGCTCCAGCACGAATCATGGCATTGTCCTTTCTCAGTATCCCTAGGACCCGGCATAGGAACTGTATGTGACAGGCACAGTCGTGGACATCAGCAAGTATGAGACTTAGAGATGATGGTTTTCATGAGAGCTTTGCTGAGGAGACAGCTTTCAGGAACCCATGTAACACTGTAACAAGAATGCTACTAATTGCCTTTTTAGTACAGCAGATCATGAAAGGCCAGTTCTCTGGAACTCACTACTAGTACAGATAACCCCAAATGAAATAAAGGGGGAGAGTGAGGGGCTACCTTCCTACTGAGCACAATTCTGACATCCCATCTTCAAAAGAGAGTGAATGATTACTTTTTCTTTCTAAATTTCTTCAAATATCATGTTCCCAAGTGTCTGTATTTAGCCAGCCTGCATAGTCCACAGCCCAGGCCTGATTTATCTCACCAGAGTGAATGGTCAGAGGCAAGTGTTCAGGATCTCTCTCCGGGTGTCCAGGACACTGAGCTTCTTAGCAAGGGGTGAGTTTTTGCAAGGTACTGTCTGTGCTCCATCCCAGACCCACCAGACCAGCATCCCCAGGGTATGGATCCTGGGGCTTTCTTCTGATATAAAAGTCCTCAGTGTGAAACATCAGTCTAATAGTCCTTTACATTCGTTTTCCAGAATACATTGCTAGACTTTTACTTTCATAAAAACCAGCTGACACTATAATTTGGATATATTTTAGACCATTTTAAACATAGGCATTTAAAGTAGTTTTACATGCCTTTTCTTAACTTGTATTAGAAAAGCCTAGAAGTATAGTCCCACTGAGTCTAGAATCTATATTAAATTTAAGTGCAGGCCACATACAGTGTCTCACACCTGTAATCTTAGCACTTGAGAGGCTGAGGCGGGTAGATTGCTTGAGCCCAAGAGTTTGAGAACAGCCTGGGCAACATAGTAAAACCTCTTCTTAGCACTTGGGAGGCTATAATCTTAGCACTTGGGAGCCTGAGACAGGTAGATTGCTTAAACCCAAGAATTTGAGACCAGCCTGGGCAACATAGTGAAACCTCATCTTTACAGAAAAAAATTTGTTTTTAAATTAGCCAGGCATAGTGGCACACACCTGTATTTCCAGCTACTTGGGATGCTGAAGTGGAAGGATCACCTGACCCCAGGAGGTTGAGGCTGCTGTGAACCGTGATCATAGTGGTCATGCCACTGCACGCCAGACTGGACAACGGAGTGAAACTCTGACTAAAAAAAGAAAAGAAAAGAAAATTAAGTGCAATAACAAAGCCAGCTCTAACACCATTTAATTCTAAAGTGAAAAGTTCTTTCCTTTAGTCTTTTGAAAAGCCATTATTTGTGTTCATAATTTGGGTGATAGGTATATGTGCTTTTGCTTTATTTATTATTCTTTGACATAGTTATGTAATGTCCTGTTATATAATTGCTGTATTTCAATAAAATATTTTAAAATTATTATTATATAATCTGAAGGTCAGCTTAGTGTCTGAACAGTATAAACTGTAGTCTTTTTAATATGTTTCCCTGCAGCTTAGAATTGGGGGTTTGGGGGATGATTGGTAAGAGTTCAGGGTCAAAGGATTATCCAGTAATGTTCAGGCCTCTTTTTCTTCTTTATAGGGTAAAGCATCAAGTAGAATATCTTGGTCTAAAAGAAAACATTCGTGTGAGAAGAGCTGGCTATGCCTATCGGCGCATCTTCCAAAAATTCCTGCAGAGGTAATGACCTAGTGACTCTGGACTTTTTATTTAAACAGGTTTATTGAGCTATAATTCACACACCATACAATTCATCTACTTACAAGTTTACAATTATATGCCTTTTAACATATTCAAAGAGTTGTGCATCCATCACTACAATTCATTTTAGAACATTTTCTTACTCTGAAAAGAAGTCCTACTCCCCTTCATTGTTAACTCTCACTTCTCTCCTCACCTCTGTCCTATGTGGTCATTAATCTACTTTCTGACTCTATAGATTTGCCTATGCTGAGCTTTTCATAAAAATAGAATCAGATATGTGTCCTTTGTGACTAGCTTCTTTCACTTAACCTAAGATTCATCCATGTTGTCACATGTCTGCACCTCATTCCTATTTATTGAGAAATAACATTCCAAGGAGTGGAATTGTTTCTACTTTTTGGCTATTATGAATAATGGTGCAATGAAAGTTTGTGTACACATTTTTGTGTGTTCATGCTTTCATTTCTCTTGGGTATATATTTAAAAGTGAAATTGCTGGGTCCTATGGTAACTCTATGTTTAACCTTTTTGAGGAATTGCCATGTTGTTTTCCAAAGTGGCTGTACTATTTTATATTCCCACCAGCAATTTATCAGAATCCTTGCCAATATAACTTATGATATGACTAACTATTCTAGTGGGTGTGAAGTGGTATTTCATTGTGGTTTTGATTTGTGTTTCCAGATGGCAAACAATATTAAGCATTTTTTCCTATACTTATTAGTCATTTGTATTTCCTCTTTGGAGAAATGTCTGTTCAGGTCCTTTGCCCATTTTTTAATTAGGTGTTTTGCCTTTTTACTATTGAGTTGTAGTAGAATTATTTTTCCCATTATTTGTTGTAGAATAAGTCAGTAGCCACAAATATTCAGTAGAATGTCTGTTAAGTATAGTGCATAAGCTCATGAATTTATGATAATTGTGACACAGGAATGGCTGAGGTTCAACTTGACTGAGAAAATTAACAGTATGAAGACAATTACAGGAAAATATTTAACCCACTTAAGAAATAAGCTTAAAATATTTAACCTCAATATTTTTGTACAATCCATATATAAATTTAAACTGATTCTTATATTTCCCTTAAAATGTATTTGGCAGGACCTATACTTAAATTGTTCTTATTTTGTGTTATTTTTGAAAAGAATAGAATTTAATGTTCTTAAAGTTTTGTATCACTCTCACTTCTCTAACGACTCTGTAGAGTTCCACTGTATTTTCTATATCTATTTAATTTCCCTTAAGAAAAAGGGAAGCAAAAACAAAGAAGAAGAAGTAAGCCAAATTTAGCATTTTAATCAGAAAATGATTATGTCTTCCTGATGTATGATGCAGAGGTTGAATGGAAGAATTTTTTAAATTCACACTTCATGTAACAACGAACTAGCAGTTTGATGAAGAAGTAAATTTACTATCTTTGAAATCCAGTGCTTCTAATAAGATAGTTCTTATTTTGGGCTGTTGCTTCTTGTGCCACAAGATTAGGACAACTGACCACCAACTAGAGGTTTTGAAAAAGAACCAACCATCCCATACAAGAAAGCCTCATAAACTCAGTCCCCACACAGTCAAGTTTCTCAGTAATTTTGATGGTAAGTTAAACTAGGAATAAAATTCACCTCACTGTTCTTTGAATTAAAGAGGTCAATATACTTATAGTGTAAGCAGGACTATGTGAAAGAAGTACTTAGGAAGTTGAGGAAACAAATTTGTAGAGCTTTCACATCACTCCAGTGCCAACCAATTGCTGACAAACACTGGTGATGTTAGTTATAAGACTTAGACAGATTCTTTTTTTTTTTTTTTGAGTTGGAGTCTCACTCTGTGGCTCCAGTGATCCTTCTACCTCAGCCTTCCAAGTAGCTGGAACTACAGGTGCGCACTACCACGCCCAGCTAATTTTTTTATTTTATTGTAGAGATGAGGTCTCACCAAGTTGCCCAGGTGGGTCTTGAACCTGCGGGCTCAGGCAATCCACTCACCTCAGCCTCCCAAAGTGCTGGGATTACAGGCTGAGCCACCAAGCCCGGCAGATTCTTAACACCAGCTTAGAACAGGGTTTCTCAGCCTCTGCCATTGACATCTGAGGCTGGATGATTCTCTGTTGTGGGACTGTCCTGTGCACTGTAGGATGTTTAGCTGCCTCCATGGTCTCCTCTCATTACTAGAAGTAGTGCTCCCCTTCCCAGTTGTGACAGCCAAAAGTATATCCAGACATTGCTTAATGCTCACCTGGGGGACATAGCTATTTGATAACCACTGGCTTAGGTCATCATTTACATGCTTTTGTAAAATTCCATTTAACAAAAAGAATCTGTGCCAGATGTAATGGCTCATGCGTAATCCCAGCACTTTGAGAGGCCAAGGTGAGAAGATTGTCTGAGACCAGCCTGTACAACATGGTGAGTCTCGTCTCTGATAAATCAAAAAAATAAAAAATAAGCCGGGCTCAGTGGCTCAGCCTGTAATCCTGTGCCTTTGTGAGGCTGAGGTGAGTGGATTGCCTGAACCCACGGGTTCAAGACCCACCTGGGCAAGTGAGACCTCATCTCTACAATAAATAAAAAATTAGCCGGGCGTGGTAGTGTGGTAGTGCGCGCCTGTAGTTCCAGCTACTTGGAAGGCTGAGGCGGAAGGATCGCCGGAGCCCAGCAGGTCGAGGCTGCGGTGGCCAGGAGTGGCCGCTGCACTGCAGTCTGGGTGACAGAGTGAGACTCCAACTCAAAAAAACAAACAAACAAACAAAAAAACATTTAAAGACAAACAAAAAACAAGAGCAAAGCAAGCACAAATATTAAAATAAATAATGCTATATTTACCTTTTTACTGCCTCAAGGTTTTCATTCATCAGTGGCAGTATAAGACCCAAAAAGATACTTCTAGCTCCAATGGTTTTGGTACACATGACGTTTCTAGTGCACACTAGGATGACACCACAACATTCTTGCCACACATCTTTATTCATCACACTGTAGCCATGGAAACACCTCCACTCCTCCAACTTTAGTGACCCTTAATGGGTGGTCCCCAG
>CAUYQG010031246.1:0-10358 GCA_963574415.1 Tarsius wallacei | reverse complement strand
CGCCTCAGCCTCCCAAGCAGCTGGGACTATGGGCACATGCCTCCATGCCTAGCTAATTTTGTGATTTTTTTTTTTTTGTAGAGACGAGGTCTCACTATGTTGCCCAGGCTGGTTTTGAACTCATGGATTCAAGCAGTCCTTCCATCTCAGCATCCCAAAGTGCTGGGATTATAGGCATGATCCACTGCACCTGACCATAGTGTAGGTTTTTACCTTTTAAAAATGTTTGTGAGCCGGGCTCAGTGGCTCAGCCTGTAATCCCGTGCCTTGGGAGGCTGAGGTGAGTGGATTGCCTGAGCCCGCGGGTTCGAGACCCACCCGGGCAGGCGAAACCTCATCTCTACAATAAATCAAAAAAATTAGCCGGGTGTGGTAGCGCGCGCCTGTAGTTCCAGCCACTTGGAAGGCTGAGGCGGAAGGATCGCCGGAGCCCAGCAGGTCGAGGCTGCGGTGGCCGGGAGCGGCCACTGCACTCCAGTCTGGGCGACAGAGTGAGACTCCAATTCAAAAAAAAAAAAAAAAAAAAACACCACTAAAGCGTATAGCATTTTTATTTATACTGGCTGATGACCTAATTATGATTAGAGTACCATATATAGACAATAAAATATATATGTATTTGAGTCAGGTCTCACTCTGTCACCCAGGCTGGAGTGCAGTGGCACGATCATGGCTCACCACCTCAACCTCCTCCTGGACTCAGGCAGTCCTCCCACTTCAGCCTTCTGAGTAGCTGGTACTACAGGCATGCACCACCAAGCCCGGCTAATTTTTATTTGTTGTAGAGACAAAGTCTTGCTGTGTTGCCCAGGCTGATCCCAAAGTTCTGAACTCAAGCAATCCTCCTGCCTCAGCCTCACAAAGTGCTGGGATTACAGGCATGAGCCACCACACCCAGCCTGATTAGGATAATATTTTAAAAGTAACTATACAACTTCAAGTTACTCAATAGCTTTACAGAACCTAATCCCATTAAAGTATGATCTGTTCAATTCTAACTAATAGAATTGAAAAATTAGAGAAGTAGAGAAAAGATCCAATCAGAACAGGAGAGTTCAAAAATAAGCCACTCCCCCCTCTTTCTTGTCCATCTCTATACTAAGAAACTTAACTGGCTGAGACACAAGGTTATTGAACCTGACTTAATCTGTTCATCTAGATTTAAACAGGATCAGTTTGGGAAAAAATGTCAATTAAGTTTCAAGTAAGTTTGAAAATTTGAATAATTGGGTTTCTGTGAGATGAGTGACATGGTGGAGGGATTTGTATATGGGTGCTGAAGTCATACACTTGCACCCACCAGTTAGATTAAGAATTCTTTAGGGATATCCTGTCTTCCTTGAGCACATTCAATCTTTTATAAAGATGCATGAATTTGCTAGATTGATAAATTTACAATACACAGTAATTAAAACTGCTTGTCTTAAGGTAACATTTAGTTTCAAAACTTTTGTGAAGACAAGTGTTCCTCAAGTTTAGGGGTTTACCTTGTGCAGCTCAAGTTAGGTTTTATTCTTCATTCCAACCAGACCAAAGCACTGGTTGGTTGCAATTTTCTTGACCACCAGTGGACTTAACAATGATATATACACCGTATTAATTGCCTAAATCTCTCACTAATAATTTTTTGACAATGTAATCAGAAGATTAAAACAAGGATGCAAAATTACAGATAATAGTATATGAATTTTTTTATCCACCACATGCAGGATGATCAGATGTGAACAAAAAATATATTTTAATTGACTATAAATGTATATATTATACCTTACTGTTTGTCTTTTTAAAATGTCTAAAAATATCAAGGCATTACATAAAATAAAACTTTATTGTCAAGATACAAATTATCTTTCCTTCTTGGGAATGCAATTCATTAGAATTTTAATTTTATTTATGTGATGATTTATTTCTAAAATTTAACCAAATGTTTTGTTTTTTTAAACTAGGACTTATATAATACAAGGTGATACTTGCCCTTCTAGGAAAAATCTCTCCTGAAATGGAAGATAAAGTCTGTGGTTATTCATTAGCTTTGTATCTTTCAACTTCATTTAAAATGTTTTCTTTAAAGAAGTTTTGATGATTTTTGCAAATAATAGAAATAGTAAAAGCATAAAGGAATTCAGTTTATCATGTCAAATTGGACAATTCACAAATGCATAATCTAAAAGAGTTGATGAGAATTTTTCATTTTCAAAATTATACACACCTAAAATAGAATTATAGATATGTAGTTATAGTTCTACAGAGGAATAGGATACTCTGAAATTATAATTTGTTATTTAGAAAATAATTTGGATTATCTTGAAACAAATGAAAGGAATAAATATTAGAGATATATTAGCTGGTTTTATATAAAAAGTAATCAATAGAGTAAGCATCACTTAAATGAGCATCTTTGGCTAAATGGGTCCAAATCTACAATCTCCATATCATATGGTAAAGATTACGTGGTGTTTATTACAACTATAAACATTTAATGGCTGATAATTAAACAGCATCCATACTGAATCTTGCAAGATTTAATTAAACATAGCACACTGCAGATGTGAGATTTAAATTACTAATTATATTTACATGTAAAACACAATTCCTAATATGGTCACATGGAATTCTGAGAGAAATTTGCAATTTCCTTTCATTTTTAATAATTTTTGTTTTGAATTCTTTACTCCATTTTTTACTATGAAGCATTTTGACAACAGACAACATAATAAATACGTCTAAAGTGTTTATGAATGTTGGTTCTGAATGAGGGAGTATTGCCTCAGAGCTGTTCCTTTAGTATTTTGATTCAAAAGACATAGCCAAAAGAAAAAGAAAGAAAAGAAAATAGAAATAGACCCTCACCTAATTGCAAATAATTCAAACAAAAGAAAATGGGAATGAACTCAACTCAATAATTAGATGCATAGAGAGCTAAGAAGAAAAGATGAAAAGGATTTTATTTTTTTCCAGTTTTAGCATCATATGTAATTCATGTATTTGCATACTATTTGCAAAAAATTAGTGAAGAATGTTACAGTGTAAAATTGATTTCAAGGGAACACTTAAAATTTCATATGGAAAACCTATTGAATACTGAGAAGTTTTCAGTCTTCTTTATTCCTTATTAAATAGACCCTTGATATTTTTATCCATACAATGTATAGGAAATACAGTGAATATGTTTTATAGTTGATTACACAGACTGATTACACATATGATTTAATATATCTTTCATAACAGTAATTGCTCAGCATCTGATTTGTACTATATTTCTGCAAGGAGTAGGAAAACAAAAATGGAATGTACCAAAGACTCAATTCAATTTGCACCATTCTCCAGCTCCACATGTCTAATGTTTCAGGATCACAAATGTTTACAATGAGAATCTTGTCAGTGAGGACTCTGCAACCAGAAAGGCAAATGGCTCATGTTCAAGTGACTAACAAAGAATGCCTTGAACTTCCATATTCCTTATTTCCATAATCATAAAGAAAGGCACAATTTATTTTTAGTAAATGATGGGAGTGAATTACACCCTAATATTCAAATTAATTATCCTGGCCATTCTTGATTAACACTTCTCTTTTCACTATTGTATTACAAAGAACTACCAAATTTAAAAATCTGCAGGTGGGCTAAGAAGAAAGTATAAATAACATATTCAATGAGAAGTAAATTGTCAGATCATATATGCTTAATGTAGATATATATATATTACCATAATGGTCCATGGCATTTTAAATAGATGAAATATTCTCAAAGTTATCATTCAAAGAGAAGATTCTGATAAAGAAAATAGATAGATCTTAGCAATGGAGCAGTCCAGGGCTCCATATGCATGTGATGGTTTCTTATTTACATGTTGCTCATGTTTATGCATGTTCAGAAGAATACAGCTGCTACCCCATTCTCCAGAAATCACAGACACCGGTCAAGTCTACGAACAGCCACATTTGAGTTTGTAATGTATTTATCATGAAAAGCTAGAAGCTCTAATGGTGGGGGGCGGGGTAGGGGGAAGTGACACAATTTGCTCTGAAAAGATAACAGATATTTTTCAAAAAACAAATACTGTATATTCAATTCAGTTCCTTTAGGTGCTTTCATGTTATAGGAATTCTGCTGGTGATGAAAACAGCATCCAGCCAATCAAATGGTGGTACCCTAGTGCCATCCAAAGTAGAAACCTAGTGTTTAAAATAACCCTGATGAATTATTCATAGAGCTGATGTTTATGCAAATCAGAGAATCATGCATCCACCTGACCACCAAGGGAAGAAAAAAACACAGGGAAAAAAAAAACACCATGTTTTTAGCATTCTCCAGAACCTATGTAATCAAATGATAATATTCTTTCATTAAATGCATCAAGGAATTACAATGCTTACCTGGTTAGTTTGTAGGGCCTTCAGATTTTCTGGATGAAATAACTGACTGTGCGTGCAACCAATAAAACTGAACTGAAAAGCTGATTAAGGGCACTTACTTAATGCAAAGCCACTCGCTGAATATTCATATGATGCCTGTGTTTATGCAAATTAAAGCAAAAGAAAGCCCAAGGGGTTGGTTGCCACAGCCCACAAATACTATGTATAGTAGAAAATATAGAGAATAGTGACAAATAAATCTGAAATTCATAGCTTTGGAGCAACAAAGAAAAAATAGTAAAATATTAAAAAGCTTAGATGAATTACAGTTTTAAATTGTTTTATTTAATCATATTACTTTAGGACTACCGGCTGTTCCTACCATGTAATGATCTATAATTATCTTAATGCCAAAAGATATCGTCACTTGTGTTTGTCAGCTTTATTATCCTGTAGCCATTTATATAAGCAGATACCTTCAGCATAAAATAGTAAAGAAGCAAACAATTATAATAAAAATATAATTCAATACAACCAAACCCAGAACCATGTGTGGACCTATATTAAGTCTTTCATGTAGTTATCCTTCAGTGGTAAAATCTTTCTAGGAAGTAAGGTGTCAGTGGAAGACCTCCAAAATAATGTTGAGCTCCTTGCTTTCTCAATATTGATAGGTATTTGCTTCATTTGAAATGGAGATTATTTTATATTAGATGAGATACTGTGAATCTTTTGGCTGAGGATTCTGTCACATGCAGTTTTAAATTCCAAGGATTTTCACTTTTAGAACCCAAATGCAGTAATGTTCTGAAATTCATGCTAAAGTGTAGTGTCCTAATCACGAAAATATGTGAATCCTCACGTATGTATGTGAGAACCGATTACAGACATTGACATGATTCATAATATTTAAATGATACAGTGTATGTCTGGCATAAAATGCTTTACATTGTCAAGAAGGATCTTCCCCAGTTTTTAGTTCTCAAATAAGTAAGAAGCAGAATGACTAAAGATCTTAGAATATATCTTATAGGTTTTTTGTTTGCTTTTGTCTCTTTGTTTTATGTTACCTACATTGAAAACTTCAAAAATAAAAAGGCAAGGTTCTTCATGGCAGTTACCACTGACTGAAGAGTATCATTTTCTGATATGTTCCTAGTAATTCTCATATCCTCACTCCTTCATCACTTTGGTCCCCTCCAGATAACATAATGATTTTTCAAGTACTTTTAAAAAAGTAAAAATATTTAAAACAATATAAGCATCTATACAAAGCTGGCTACAAATCATAAATGCTATAAAGATTGAATCCAACTCCTGAACATTGTTTTCCTGGAAGGAATTCAGAGAGATTTCTTTGTGGTCCCTTATGGTTGCCTAATTATAGCTTTTATGATTGCAGATAATTTCACTTTTTGTAAAGCTGTTCATTGGCTTTCCATGAAGGTAATTCTGGTAGATGTATGTTTATGTACATGCATACACATTTTATATCAAATATATTAATATTATATTTATTTATTCTAATTAATGTCACCTTTAAAATTCATTTTTGCTAAGTTTCAGAACTGATCTGAAACACAATGTGATCAACATATCTAGAATTAAGAATTAAATTGGTAAAATTTTGGAAGCTGTGAATTTCCGTTACTGTTATTGGTTATTTTTAAAATTTGGTTTATTAATTACTATATTTAAACATAAATATTATAAAATACAGAATAAAATTAATGTATAACTAGTAATACACCTATCTTTATCATCATATAATTATTTTTCTATTGGTTTAAGAACATATTATACAGATGATAGACTGGTAATTTCATAAAGTTTCTCATTAAAAATCTTAAAAGCTTCTGAGAAACCATGTTTAGGTTAATCAGCAAATAGTTGGCATTTATTAAGCTTCTCTGTCTCCATAAAAAGTATTCTTTTTTGAAAAAAATCAAAGTTTTAAGCATCAAAATTTTCAACTTTCAAATTAAAATCCAAACACAGGTTTTACCAAGACTAGTTAATGTTTTTTAAGCTACATTGACCATACTCTTGGCTGCAATAAAACCAAGGCTTCCTTCAAAAATATATTTCTATTTTCAAAGAAAACACCCCCCCCCCCACTCGCACATTTCAAATGAACTGCCAGAGGAAAATGTAAGAGGATATCATTAATGTCACCCTTTGTCCAATTCTTGATATCATTAGTGGAATTTTTCCTTCCTTTTTTTTGGATTGAATCTCTTAATCTCTGGCCCTGTACAACTCTGAGGTATTTCTGACAACTTTAAAATATTTATAGACCAAATCCAAACTGCCCTAGGCCATGGTTGCCTCAGACCTCTCATCCTGTATCTGTGCAGGGTAAGAGTAGCTTAGTCAGTGCATTAGGTTCTGTAAAAATCAAAATAGTCTATTTCAGATGAAATAAACCAATGCTGCTGAGACTGAGTTAACTGACTTATATTATGAATTCATAATTTCCAGATTCATAACTCATTTAATATTTTACTCTGCGGGCACAACAAAATCCTAAAAGACTATTTATAAATTCTCATTAAGGTTTCATAAAGATGTAAACTTCAGCTCATTCACCATTTATATTAGAAGTCTGAGACTCTCTTTTGAAGCCAGCTCATTTGGACTTTATGTGATCAATCCAAAAACATAAATATATATATTATATATAAATATAAAACTCTTAAATATATATACATATATATAACAAAAACTCAATTAATTAGATGAACTTGGTAGCCCCTTATTTCAGATATAAAATTTGTTTGGTCTATAAATGTTTTTAAATTTAAAATAATTGCTGATATATAAAGTTACAAGACTTTACGTTACAAAAAAGAATTTTTTGTTTTTCTTAGAAAATCATTCCCACAAGGTAACAAAGCCCAGGAACTTAGAGGAACTTAGGGAATGTTTCTCTAAGTGGGTCCTGAGCTCTCCCTCTGCAGGGGTCCCCTGGGTGCTTCTCTGTTGTATACTGTCTCTGGAGATATCTAATTTTGTGACCAGTTGGCTTTTGAGTTGGAGTTGTGAAATCTGGGCTGGCACTAAATTTTGAGACTATTTCCAATCCACTGAACTGTCTGATTTACATTTTTTGTTATGAATACATATGTTTATAAACTTATCACTCAAATAATTTGTAGTAAAAAAATAACCTGCACAAAGGATAGGCTGCCCTAGATATCCAGGCTACTTCTACATGTACATTTTGACGGTTCAGCTCATACCAGATATTATCACGCTATCCTCTTAATATAAAACATCAACAAAACATCTCTAATAGAAAAATCAAATAGAACAGGCATGGTGGCTCATCCCTGTAATCCCAGCACTTTTGGAGGCCGAAGTGGGAAGATTGCTTGAGCCCAGGAGTTTGAGATCAGCCTGGGCAAAATAGAGAAACCTCATTTCTACAAAATTTTTTTTCTAAGTTAACTGAGTGTGGCAGCATGCCCCTATAGTTCCAGCTATTCAGGAGGCTGAGGTGGGAGGACCACCTAAGCCCAGGAAGTCCAGGCTGCAGTGAGCCATGATCATGCCACTGCACTCCAGCCTTGGCTACATACAGGGTGAGACCCCAATTCAAAACTAAATAAATAAATAAATAAAAATAAAAGTCAAATGAAACATCAATACTAATATTTACAGATTATTTCCCTATAGCAAACTTAGAAACACACAAACACGCATACCCGCACACACACACACACACACACACACACACACACACAAGACACACACACACATACATCCCTAGGTACACTAGGTATATTATTGACTGGTATAAATATCCTTTTTAGTAATAACTTCAAAGAGAGAATGCCTGGGTTCTTTTCTCTTTTCTCCTTGCTTCAACTTTCTAGAGTGTATCTATGGTTTCACCACGGATCACAATCCTAAGAGTTCTTCTCTTAGTTTTCATGATTTCTACCTGATATTCTGCCCCTCAAATTTGGCAATAGTGGAGGAAGTAAGGGAACAAAATAGTTATGGGACATTCCTGAGAACTGCCTCATTCTCTTCTCCAAGTGGCCTTAGCACAAAAACAAAATTATGATTACATGGGTTCATATGAACTCTTTGGCAAAAACTTGTGACTTTCCAGTCCAATTATAAGAAGACATTTGTTCTCTTGTCTCTGACAGATAGACTATCTACTACACAATTCTCACCTATAATGATTAATAACCTTTCATTGCAATTTACCTAAAACAGAATTTATCTCCCACTCGAGTCCTTAGCAAGCATTGCCCACAAGTGTAAACGAATACACCTATAATTAGATAACACCACTCTTTAGTAGGACCATTTGGTAGATTGTTTTTTTCTAAAAAATGTTGTCTTCACAAAAGGAAAATATTTTAAATCAACTCAAAGAGGCTTGACTGCTTATTGAACATTTTGTTTTTATTACACATAAAAATGAGAATTCAGTTCATAGACAACTAGTCTTTCTCTACCCAAAATAAAAAAATAAGCAAAAATATGTCTTCTTTTTTCTTCCTCTTCCTGTGAGTTGGTATGCACAGACCCTGCAACACATTTCTAGAGATGCTTACCATATTCAGCTCTCCTGGGCAATATCCTTTGCTCTTGATTATGTTTTCTCCTTATATCTCAAATTTTCTTTTCCTGCTTTCTCCTCTTTTAGGGCTCTGATTCATGTCTAGTTCATTGAAATTATCCTGATAAGTTCATCTGAACAGCAGTTTAATAGTTAATAGTTGATAAATAGTAGTAGAGACAATTTGGTTAAAATGAGCCTTCCCTCAAAACATCCTTCAAATGACACTATACAAGCATATATCTGGCAAACTAATATCGGCACTTAATTTAAGCTTTAAAACCAAAACAAAGAGGTAGTGTTAGAGTAAATTCATGGTACATATAGATCTAATTTTAGTGAGGGAAGGAGGATTCTTTAATTTATGACGATTCAATCTATGGTTCAATACTAGTATAGTTGCAGTCCAGAGTCTCATTTTGTAAGGTAACTTCTGAGCCCAAATGTTTTATAGCACAGACTGGTGTTTTGAATATTTGCATAATAAACAACTACTGTTTAGGGTTCGTGTTCCCCTACAATAATATATCTGTAGTGATATATCTATTGAAATCCAGTGTTAGTTTTGCACTATGATCTCCTTGTCACTATATTTCCACATCTTTATAACTCACAGGCTTCTAATTTATTCTTTACCTTTCTCAAAGATTTAGTTACTTGACTCAAAGGTTTTATTTCCAACACATCCTTTTGTAATCACTTTTGATGACTTTGACTTTCATTTTCTGTATCTTTCAACATTTTAGACTCAATGTCCTTCCTCTAAAAATCTCCAATTCCATTTCCATATACTCAAAATCTTGTCATTACCTGGAATCTACGCCTTTTGTAATGCACTGAAATTCTCCTCTCAAATATTTCTCTTGTACCTACAGCTCACCTATTTCCCCTCTTCCACTTAAACTTCTTTTCACTCTCACTGCATCTAGTCTATCAGACCATTCTGTTTTTATTTTGCTCTGTGCCGACTGGAATTCCATAGAGAGTAAATGTGTTCTATCCTCTCAACCATCCACCTTAACAGATTTGCCCACTCTATTAGGAATAAATTCAGCATCCATTTCCTTTGCTCCCATTCCCATATGGTCGGGCATAAAAACTGAGTTCTTTTTTTTTTTCTTTCTTTTTTAAGTGCAATACCAACTCATATTATCATATGAGGCAAAGGATAGCTCAGATAACTTCTTTCGGATGTTCTACCTTTTACTGCCAGATTTTTTTTTTTTTTCCTTTGAGTTGGAGTCTCACTCTGTCACCCAGACTGGAGTGCAGTGGCCACTCCCAGCCACTGCAGCCTCGACCTGCTGGGCTCCGGCAATCTTTCCGCCTCAGCCTTCCAAGTAGCTGGAACTACAGGCGCACACTACCATGCCCGGCTAATTTTTGATTTATTGTAGAGATGAGGTCTCACCAAGTTGCCCAGG
>CAUYQG010031245.1:0-22309 GCA_963574415.1 Tarsius wallacei | reverse complement strand
CACATTTTTTAAACCAGTCCTCTTTTGATGGGCAGCACAGTTGGTTCCATGTTCTTGTATCTTTTTTATAGAGTGATTTGAGTTCTTCTGGGTATATTCCCAGTGGGGGGATTGTGGGGTCATATGGAAGGTTGAGAAATGGAGGTTTTGAGAAATTGAGGTTTTGCTTTTGGAATCTCAATTCTATTCCATTGGTCTATATACCTGTTCTTGTACCAGTACCAGGCTATTTTGATTACTGTAGCTTTATAATAAAGTTTAAAGTCTAGAAGTGTGATACCTCCTGCTTTTTTTTTCCTTTTTTTTTTTTTTTTTTTTCTTTTGCTGAGGATTGTTTAGGCTATTCGTGGTTGTTTATAATTCCATATGAATTCCTGTATTGTTGTTTCTAGGTCTGAGAAGAATGTTGCTGGTAATTTGATGGGTATTGCATTAAATCTATAGATTGTCTTAGGTAGGATGGCCATCTTAACAATGTTGAGTCTTCCAATCCATGATCATGGAATATTTTCCACTTGTTTGTATCATCTTTGATTTCTTTGAGCAGTGTTTTGTAGTTTTCATTGTAAAGGTATTTCACGTCTCTGGTTAGGAAGATGCCAAGGTATTTCATTTTTTTTTTGTGGCTTTCATGAATGGAACTGTGCTTTTTATTTGAGATTCTGTTTGTTTATTAATGGTGTATAGAAATATAATTGTCTTTTGCACATGTATTTTATACCCTGAGACTTTGCCAAAGTCCTTTATTAGCGCAAGGAGGTTTTAGATAGATTCTCATGGGTTTTCGAGGTATAGAATCATGTCATCTGCAAAAAAGGATAACTTGATTTCCTCTTTTCCTATTTGGATACAACCTGATCACCTTCTCTTTTCTGATTGCTCTAGCTAAAACTTCCAAAACTATGTTGAACGGTAGGGGTGAGAGTGGGCATCCTTGTCTTGTTCCAGTTTTCAGGGGAAATGGTTCCAATTTCTGTCTGTTTAGCAATATGCTGGCTGTGGGCTTCTCATAGATGGCTCTTACTATTTTGAGGTATGTTCCATCTATGCCTAGATGTTTGAGAGTTTTTTATCGAGAAGGGGTATTGGATTTTATCAAGAGGTTATTCTGCATGTAATGATATAATCGTGTGCTTTTTGCTTTTACGTCTGTTGATGTATTTAATTATGTTTATGGTCTTATGAATTTTGAACCAGCCTCGCATCCCAGGGATGAAGCCTACTTGGTCATGGGGTTGATTTTTGATATGTATTGTTAAATCTGTTTTGCTAGGATCTTGTTGAGAATTTAGCATCAAGAATATTGCTCTGTAGTTCTCTTTCTTTGTTGGGTCTTTACCTGGCTTGCGTATCAATGTGAAGTTAGCATTATAAAATGATTTGGGGAGAGTTCCATCTTTCTCAATCACCTGGAATATTTTCAGTAGGATTGTATCAGTTCCTCCTTGTATGCCTTTTAGAATTCTGCTGGAAAGCCATCTGGTCCAGGGCTTTTTTTTTGTAGGTAGCTTTCTTATGACATTGTCAATTTCCTGGATTGTTATTGGTCTATTTAGGGTCTCAGTTTATTCTTGTTTCAACTTGGGGAAGTTGTGCTATGTCAGAAAATCCTCCATTTCCTTTAGATTTTCAAGTTTGCCTCCATACAAGTGTACATAGTAGTCTCTGATAATCTTTTGTATTTCTTCAGGGTCAGATGTGACTTTGCCTTTTGTGTTTCTCATTGTGTTTCTGATTGGCTTTTCTCTCTTTTTCTTGGTCGGTCTAGCTAGGGAACCATCAATCTTGTTTATCTTTTCAAAGAACCAGCTTTTTGTTTCATTGATTTTTTGTATTATCTTTTTTTCTTCTATGTCCCAGATTCGGGCTTTTATTTTGGTAATCTGGATTCTTCTGCTGAAGTTAGGGTTTTGATGTCTTGCTTTTCTAGCTTCCTTAGGTGACTTGTTAGGCTGTTAACTTGTGATCATTCCATTTTCTTCATGTGTGTTTGTAGGCATATGAATTTCCCTCTTACTACTCCTTTCATGGCATTCCAGAGGTTTTGGTAAGATGTTTCTTCATTTTCCTTTGTTTCCTGGTATGTTTTAATGTTTGTTTTGATATCCATGTTGACCCAGGAGTTGCTTAGTATCATGCTGTTTAGTGTCCATGCCTTTGTGGGTTTGGGGGGAACGTTGTTAGCGTTGATACTTATTTTTATTCCACTGTGGTCTGAAAAGGTGCACGGCAAAATTTCAATCTTATGAAATTTGTCTATGATTGATTTATGGCCAAGGATGTGGTTGATCTTAGAGTACATTCCATGTGGTATTGAGTAGAATGTATATTCTGTGGTCATTGGGTGGAGTGTTCTGTAGGTATCAATTAAGTCCATTTGGTCAAGAGTCACACTGAGGTTCTGGATCTCCTAGCTGATTTTTTGTCTTTTTTTTTTTTTTTTTTTGAGTTGGAGTCTCACTCTGTCGCTCAGACTAGAGTGCATTGGCTGCTCCTGGCCACCGCAGCCTCGACCTGCTGGGCTCCAGTGATTCTTCCGCCTCAGCCTTCCAAGTAGCTGGAACTACAGGCGTGCGCTACCACGCCCGGCTAATTTTTTTGATTTATTGTAGAGATGAGGTCTCGCCAATTTGCCCAGGCGGGTCTTGAACCCACAGCCTCATGCAATCCACTCACCTCAGCCTCCCAAAGTGCTGGGATTACAGGCTGAGCCACCGAGCCTGGCCTGAATTTTTGTCTTGATGATCTGTCTAGGGTCATGAGTGGGGTATTAAAGTCCCCAGCTATGATAGTGTTAGAGTCAATATCTTTTAAGTTTTCCTGGAAGCTTCTTTATGAAAGTTGGTGCTCCTATATTGGGTGCATATATGTTTAGGATGGATAGTTCTTATTGATAGATTGTACTTTTTATCATCATATAGTGACCTTCTGTATCTTCTTTCATTTTTGGTAGCTTAAAGGGTATTTTGTCTGAGATTCAGTTTGCAATTCCTCCTTATTTTGTGTTCTGTTTGCCTGAAATTTTGCTTCTCATCCTCTTACTTTGAGTCTGTGAGTGTCCTTTCTGGTGAGATGAGTCTGTTGGAGACAATATATTGTTGCCTCATGATATCTTATCCACTTTGCCATTCTATATTTTTTCAGTGGTGCATGTAGTCCATTCACATTCAGGCTAATTATTGAAATGTGAGAGTTTATCCCTGTCATGAGTTTCTTGTAGAGTTTTAGTGTTCCTATTTGTTTGTTGCCTTTCTTCTGATTTTTGGATTAATTCATGTGTGTTTTCAATCTTTTCCTGCACTCTTGGGAAGAACATTGATGTTCTTTTTTTCCTTTCTTCTGTGTTTAATACTTTACGTGTTTGTTGTTGAGGTGGTCTAGGGGCAGCATAAGTTCTTAGAGATTGAATGTCTGGGAAAGATTTTAATTCTTCCTCATTGATAAAGCTTAGCTTAGCTGGGTAGGTTATTCATGGTTGAAATTGTTTATCCTTGAGAACTTTGAAGACTGGGCTCCCAGCTCTCCTAACCTGATGTTTTTTCTGTAGATAAATCTGCTGCTATCCTAATTGGTCTTCCCTGGTAGGTAGTCTGACCTTTTTCTCTTGCTGCCTTTAAGGTTTTTTTCTTTTATATCTACTTTGTTTAGGCAAATTATTATGTGTCTGGAAGTTGGTCTTCTCATTTGTTGTCTTGCAGGGATTCTCTGAATCTCCTGTGTTTGAATTTTTGCAGCACTGATGAGATGCGGGGAGTTTTATTGAATGATTTCATGGAATGTTTGTTCCAGGGTGGTCTCTGTCTCTCTTTCTGCCTCAGGAAGTCCAGTTACTCTTAGGTTCAGTCTCTTGAAGTAATCGTTCATCTCTTGAAGGTTTTGTTCTGTCTTTTTAGGCTTCTTTTCTATGTTTTTGACAGTTTGGGTTAGTTCTATATTTTGGTCCTCAAGTTCTGAGATTCTTTCCTCTGCTTGGCTAATTCTGCTTTCCATGCTTATAAGTTTATTTATTTCATTCATAGTATTCTTTACTGTTGTTATCTCAGTTATCAACTCCTTTCTATTTTCCTCTTGTCTCTCCTCAATTCTTTTTATTCTCTCTATTAATGTCTTGATATCTGGTTTGTAGTTTGAGACCAGTCATTAGAGGGGCTCTTCATTGTTTGCATTCTGAAGTCTGTTTTCTCAGTGTTTGACCACCCAGGGTCTCTGTGAGACCCATATTCTTCTTTTGGTTTTTCTTCATTTGTGTGGACCCCCCCTCACTTTTCCCCCCTCTTCTTTAATTCTGTTGTTCAGGGATGGCAGGATTGCTTTTACTTCTGTTTGCTCAATCTCCTATTCTTCCTTATGTGGGCCCTCTGGCTTTTTTCAGTTCTGAAGCTGAACTGTGGTCTGCAGTTGTACTTTTTGCAGTTTTGAGATTTAATTGAAGGGGGAGCTGTGATTCAAAATCTATCTGCAGATTCCAGTATTCACTGACTGGTGTATGGGCACCCTGGAACCCACTTCCCACTGCCCTGCAATCTGTCCATGCAGTGGGTTTTAGGTTTACTCCCTGAAAGCAAAATGAGGTAAGAAAAAGGAAAAGAATGGGACAAGGAAGGAGTGGGGGCAAAAGGAAAGTGGAGAGAGAGAAGAAGAAGAGGGAAAACAGACAGATATACTGACTAACCATTGAAAAGAGACACAAAGACAGTAAAGAGTAAAAAAAAAAAAAAACTAAAACATACAGACCATCATACAAACACACAAGTCAAGCAACCTCTCTATTGATGTACTCTTCCCATACGCAAACAGGAAGTCTAATGAAAAAAAAATCAGTAAAATAACAGAAACAAAGTAAGTATGAAAATGTTATCAAAAACAGAAAAAAGAGAGAAAAAAACTAAAACAAAAAGCAAACAAAAATGAGCAAAACAGACAAAGAATAAAAATTTTAAACATAAAAACAAGTACCCAAACTTGCTCTGAAGTCATTCCTGTAAGTTCAATGTCCTTTCAGTTCTGATTTCTATCTCTCATCACAGGCTTATAGGGTTGCTCACAGCTTGGGTCAGATGCCCCAGGCCTGTCTGGAAGGAGGGTTGATCAGATCTTAACTCAGGGACTTGTTGCCTGTCAAGTCTGCCATTCAGATCTGACCTGTCTGTGTCCAATCTGGGGGAGGGGCTTCTGTCTCTTCCAGTTTGATGCAAGTACCTTAGGTCCCAAGTTGGAGGCTGGACAGAGCTGGGCAGAGCTGGGCGGGGCAATGCAGGTCTTTGCCTGATCCTGGGACAGAGAAAATGGCTGTGGATGGTGTTTCTTCACAGGGCATGAGCCTCCTCCCTGACTCTCCCTGATCCTCTCTCTCTACTGATAGGACTCGGGGCTCCAGCTGATCTGCTACAGCAGGGATGGTGTGCGCCGGGCACCAAGTGATGAAAATCAGCCTGACTCAGCAGGCTCCTCTTAGGTGAGTCCCGCGAGCAGCAGTAGGTCCTGCATGCTGCGGCCCAAATCTCAGGGTGGTAGGAGCTTGCAGTCACCCTCGGAGGGGTGTCCCAGGTGCACGAACCCGAGTCTTCCCTCAGACAGACCCTCACTCTTCCACCAACACATACCTACTCACACAGACAGTCTTTACAGACACTTGCCCCTGCGGAACTGTCACAGTCTGACCTGTCCAGTGGCCATCTTGTCCCCAATCCAATACTATTTTTTTCATTAATTTGAAATGCCAAATCTAGCATATACTAAATAGTGCTTAGTACAAAACATAGTATTTATATTTATATCTCAAATTTCGGTTTTGTTCCATTGATCTATTTTTTCATTATTACCATATGATGCTCATTAGGAATTCTTCTTGATATGCTTTCCTTTTAATTATTTTAAATCAGCATAATTATAAAGTTTGGTATATAGCAAATGTTTTATTAATGTTCATTGTTACCAACCTTATTATTTATTGATAAAAATAAGGTTATATCTTTGCTCATTAAATTTTTCAAACAAAAGGATTTTCTGAGAATAAATTTTAGATATGCTGTTTCATCCTTATGAGTATCATTGATGTTCTCTTTCTTTGGTTTACAATTTTTTAAATATGTACTATGATATAACATCATTGCAGTCAAAGGAAATGTTTTCGTGTTCTTTTCTGGCTACAGCCTTTATGCAGCCCTTCCTGGTAAATTATACTTTCATTCTGAACCTATAGAGTTTGTCATTTCAGTGTAGAGCCTCGGTGACAGCTGTTCTAAAAACCCTAACAAGGGCATTCATTCATTTAGATGCAGCTCCTTCTGAATAACTTCAGTTGCCTGAGGTTGCCAATGCTCTAAAAGTGTAACTCTTTCTCATTCAAGCTGACCTGAAACTTTTACCATTAAACCAAGCTTGAGGGCCTCAGGAAGTCATAGCTTGATGGTCAAGTATTGCACAATAATCCACTCAGGGTGACAATTTACCTCAACTTCCATGGTTAAGAGTAATTTTGTAAGTATTCTCAATTTGTAAGGCAGTTCTCTCATACCTGTGTTACACTAGACATCATTTGCCTGCTGCTAGTGCATTCTTTTGCAAAGATACAAGAACTGCTTTAAGATGAGCCACACACGTTTTACAGTGATAGCATTACTATATTTTAATTCTAATATACTGAACTAAAAGCTCCAGACTTGTTTCTTTCTTCCCAACTATAGTTCGCGGTAACTGTCAACTAAACAAATGTTCCTGGTAAACTAACGTAATTGAGTTAATCAGTAACAATAACAAAATATTAGATGTAGCAATATTTAGCATTTTAGTTTCATTTTGTCACTCACAAGAACCCTAGTTGGTAGACTCTATTATCATCCTCCCAGGAATGAGAAAATGGGGATTTAGAGGTCAGATAATTTTTCAATATCGTAAGGCTAATATGTAGTGGGGGTGAAACTGGAATGCTAGACTCCAAATACCAAACTCTATGTAAATATTTAGGCAAATATTAAAGATGGTGCTAGTTAAAAAGCATGTTTCTATATTGAATTTTATTTAAACCAACTCAGAAAAATAAGCCTTATAACCTTTTCTAAAATGCTTGTTTTTTAATAGTATCAACCAGTGCCTTGCAATTTTAATTTTACAATTTCATTGTAAATGGAAAATATTTGAATTTTTGACTCATGACTGATCATTGATCTGTTAAGAGTTACAAACAGGTCTGCATCTGTATACATTTTGTTTCATGTGTTAAATATTTTGTGATCCTGGGAGCATGGTTGCTTCCTTTTTAAAAGTTTGTTTAATAATTCTCCTGTAAATGTAATTTATTTCTTTCAATGTCACCTTTCTAAGCCATTCTTTTCCATTGTCCTCAATACTGCTTATTTTAAACCATATGATATTTCATTTGTGATATATTGCTATCCATCCAAAGCTGTCTTAGTACTCTCAGTCATATCCCATATTTGGCTCCCAAAGACAATCTGCACCTTTCTAGAACTACACTGAGTGTGACTCTTTCCATCTCTGATGTGTTGTAGCCTTGACATTATCTTCACTTTGCTCCCAAATATCTACCACCAATACTTCTATGTTCCCTTCTTTTTTTGCTTCTTTTTATTTATTATTTTAAAAATTATTTCATATTGACAAATAATAATTGCATATATTTATATGGTAAAAAAGATGTTATAATTGTTTAATACAATGTAGACTGATCAAACTATGCTAATTAACATATCTATCACTTCAAATATTTAACATTTTATGTGATAAGAACCTTAAAAATTTATTCTCAGTGAAATTGACATGTATAGTACTCAATTATTAGCGATATTCAGCATGCTACATTATTAATATAGAAACATCAAACTTATTCTTTTTATCTAGCTAAGGCTTTGTACACTTGGAGTACAATTTTCCTCTTCCCCTCACCCCCAGCTTTTTGTAACCACCATTCTACTCTCTACTTGATTGATTCAATCCTTTTAAATTCCACATATAAGTGAGAACATGCAGTATTTGTCTTTCTTTGCTTCCTTTAGTTCACTGAGCATAATGTTCTCCAGTTCCATCCTTGTTGTCACAAATGATAAATTTTTTTTCTTTTTTTTTTACGTCTATTTATTTATTTATTTTATTTTTTAAAAAGATGTGGGTACAATTCAGGGTTAGATATACAAATGGTCATTGTACAGGTAAAGTTTGGGTCTCACTTTGGTCTCCACCTCACCTGGTTTGAGATTACGTCCCCTTATTGATGATGGCCCCCTTCCTGTCCCCCTGGCAGGTTCCTGCTACTGCCAATCCGTTTCTTATAGTGTTATGATAATTGTTCAAGTTCTGCTTATGCACGAGAACATGTGGTACTCAGTTCTTTGTTTTTGTGATGGATCACTGAGTATTATAGACTCTAAATCCATCCAAGTTGCTGCAAAGTTCATAATTTTGTCCTTATTTGTAGGTGCATAATATTCCATTGTGTATATGTACCACATATTTTTTATATAGTCTACCTACTTTCCATGGGCAGCATGGTTGGTTCCATATTTTTGCTGTTGTGAGTAATGCTGTAGTAAACATGCATGCATAGGTACCTTTTTTGTAGAATGATTTGAGTTCCTCTGGGTGTATTCCCAGAAAGGGCATTGCTGGGTTGTATGGAAGGTTGATTTTTAGATCCTTTAGGAAATAACACAGTTTTCTATAGAGGTTGTACTAGTTTACACTACCACCAATAGTGTAGTAATGTTCTCTTTCCCCAACATCCTCTCCAGCATCTGTTGTTTTTGAGTTATTGACATGGCCATCCTGACTAAAGTTCAGTGGTATCAGTGTGGTTTTAATTTGCATTTCTTTGATGATTATGAGGCTGAGCATTTTTTCATGTATCTGTTGACTGCTTGTATGTCTTCTTTTGGGAGTTGTCTATTCATATCTTTTGCCCACTTTTTAATAGGGCTATTTGTTATTTTCTTTTTTTTTTTTTAGTTGGAGTCTCACTCTGTCACCCAGACTGGAGTGCAGTGGCCGTTCCCGGCCACCACAGCCTCAACCTGCTGGGCTCCGGCGATTCTTCCGCCTCAGCCTTCCAAGTAGCTGGAACTACAAGCACGTGCAACTATGCCCAGCTAATTTTTTGATTTATTGTAGAGATGAGGGCTGGCCAAGTTGCCCAGGCGGGTCTCAAACCCGTGGGCTCAGGCAATCCACTTGCCCCAGACTCCCAAAGCACGGGATTACAGGCTGAGTCACCGAGCCCAGCTGTTTGTTATTTTCTTTTTGGCATGTTTGAGTTCCTTGTAGATCCTAGACATTAGACCTTTGTCAGATATATTGACTACTAGTCCACTGTTTGTATATGACACATTTTTAAAAAATGTATTCCTCTCTTGATGGACAATTAAGTTGATCCTAAAACTTGGCTATCACTATAGGATCACAAACAAACAAACAAACAAACAAAATAGCCAAGGCAGTCATAAGTACAAAGAACAAAGCTGGAGCCATTATATAACCTAATTTTAAGTTGTACTTCAAAGCAGTAGTAACTAAAACAGTGTGGTACATTAAAAATTGACACATTAATCAAAACAGAATAAAGAACCCATAAAAAGAATTCATGCATCTATGGTCAATCTTCAACAAAAATGTCGAAAATATATAATGAGCAAAGAGCAGTCTCTTTAATAAATGATGCTGGAAAAACTGGATAACCACATGCAAAAGAATATAATTTGACTCTTACCTCAAATCATATACATATATATAAATATATATTACATATATCTATCTATATATAGACAAACTCAAAATCCATTAAATACTTCAACATAAGGCCTGAAACTATAAAACTACTAGACAAAAACAAAGGTTTAGAACTACAAAACTTTGGTCTGGACAATGATTTTTTGTTTTTAATTTGGCCCAAAAGTACAATAAAACCAAAGATAAACAAATGAGATTACATCAAAATAAAAAGTTTCTGCATATGAAAGGAAACAAATAGAGTTGCAGAAACAACCTATGGATCGGGGAAAATATTTGCAAGCCATATATTTGATTAAAAAATTATACCCAAAATATATTAGGAACTCAAATAACTCTATAGAAAGAAAACAAGTAATTTACTAAGAAATGGGCAAAGGATCACGAACAGACATTTCTCAAAAGAAGAAATATGAATGGTTAACAGACACATGAAGAAATGCTCAACATCACTAATCAATATGGAGATTTAACACTTCTACTTCGAATATATTTGGATTGGGTGCTTCCAGTATATTCTCAACCTTTAGATATTCTTCCTATAGAATTCACCTCTACTTATGACTGTTTCCTCAGGTCCCTTGTTTCTTTCAGCAGGTCTTACACTCTACCTCAAGTTCTACAAAACTAAATCTCAAACCAGTCTTCCAAATTATCTCAACATCCTAGTCAGTTTTGCTGGCAAGAGAGGAAATTTAACTCATTCCTCCTGCAATCTACTCTATGTACTATCACTAGATCTAGTCTTCTTTTTAAAGCTCCAATTTTTACATAATCTCTTCCTAGAAAAATATTAAAGTCTTTTCCCATTACCGTGCCCGATCACCACTAAAACTCTTTATTAAGACATCCTGTGTTAGACAGGGTTCTGCCAGAGATACAGAGCCAGTATGAGATATATGTTAAGAGTTGTACTGTAAATAATTGACTAATTTGATTGTGTGGGCAGGCCAAGAAAGTCCAAAATCTGAAATCGGACTTCAGGAAAAGTAGGCCAGAATTTTCAGAAATGAGCAGAAGCTACTATCCAAAGACTGCATTTCTTTCTCTAGGAAACCACAGCTCCATCCTTACAGTCTTTTGGTGGAGTTAATTAGGCCTACTTAGATTATCTAGAACAATCTTACTTACAGTAAACTGTTTAGAAACTCTAATCACATCTACAAAATACCTTTACAGCAGCATCAGCAACATTAATGTTTGAATAAGCAACTGGAGAGTATACCTTAGCCAAATTGACACATAAAACCACACTCACATTCCAAAATAAATAAATAAATAAGCTAATTAATTACTTAATAAATTAAAACGCATTTACTTACTAGCTCACCTTTCAAATTGCAGAGATTAAGCCATTATAACTGAAAGGAAGGAAGAATTTGAGGAAACTAAAAATTACCAACTGCAGCCCAACACAAGAAATATTAGTTTCTTGTCCAGAGAAATTCCTCTGCTATACCAAAATAATCAACTTATTATTTCCCAAACTTAATCTACATATTATGCCTCCTCTGTTGGAATAGCCTAGCTTCCCCTGAATTCTAAATAAGAGCTTTCCTTGAAGGCTCAACTTAAGCACTGCTTGCAAAGTTAAGCTTGCTTAGATAGCAATTTGCTCTAAGTTCCCATAGTAGATAAGGCATATAGCACTGATTTAGCAATTCTCATCCATTCGTCTTTAGAAGTATTCACTCAGCAAGACAATAAGCCTAATGAGTGCATGTGCAATTTTGTATTCCCTAGACACGTAAGTGGTCAAAAGTGATTCCGATCACATTGCTCCCTATCAAAAAGAATGGTTTCATGCACTACTCTACTTTTACTCAAAGACCTTCCTGATGGCAAAGTGAACAGAAATAGGTGGAGAGATCAATACATTCTTTCTAGCCAAGTGCAACTGCCTCATGGTATGTAGCTGATTCTGTTTCACTACCTCTGCTCTTGTTTCATCTCCTTTTTCAGTTCCTATTTTCCTTCCTCCCTATCTCACTGCACATGAGCACCCCTCCAAGGAGCCATACTAAAACCTCTACATAGATGCTCTGTTTGTAATCTTTACCCAGCATTTTCAGCTCTGCTGCACTGCCTGACACTATGCTTCAGCATAAGTTATAACAGCAAGATCCAGCTATGGTCCTGTCACCTCAGATTGCTTAACCGCTTCTCAAGAGACATGCTTAATTCCTGATGATATTGCTAGAAGTTATTTACAAGCATGGGATTGAGAAGTAATTCCTTAAAGGCATTACAAATGACAGCTGCATTTCAAATCCTTTCTTCTTTTTTCTTTTCTTTTTTGTTCAGTGATTTTCATCAAACACTGCTCTTAATTTAGGTGTCGTGAATTTCAGGATATTAAAACAAGAAAACATTATTTACAGTACTCTTATTATCCCTGACATAATGAGATGATTTTTGTGATCTGTTTCTAAAAAAATTGTATTATAAAGTTTACTTGGAATCATTTGTCTAGAATCTGGAATATATATTTTCCTATTGAAAGATGTTATAAACGTTATTTCCTGGACTAGGCTAAAAAATACTGTAAGTAAACTTAATTCAGCAAATTAGGGACAATATATTAAACATAGTTTCCTCTTCTCCTCCTCTTCCTTCTTTTTCTTCTTCTTCTGTAAACTATGCTTCAAACAAGGTCACCATTTATAACACAAGTTTCAATTTGGAACACTGGGAACTTATCATCTTACCAGGGAAGGTACTACCTACCAGGACAGACATGTGGAGGTTTAGTAATTACAGATTTCATCCACTGGATGTTTATGTGAAGCACGGCCATACTCATGTATTTGCTGAATGAATAAATAAATGAATGAGCAGATATCCTTTCTTCTATGTACCATGACAGAGAAAAAGTTAGTAACTGACTCTTCTAGTTCCAAGCAGCAAGAACTACAGGAAATGTTGTATCACATCCTCTCATTGAACATTTCCCTTTTGCTAAAATACATTTTTAAAAAAAAATTCTTACCTTTCTTTGACATTATGTGAATAAACTCACCCAGAGAACAGGCAATTAAAGATTAGGTGTTAGCATGAAGGAAACTGCCTTTATTTAAATGGTTTGCTTAAATAAGGACTAACATAAATTCTACCAGGAGAGTTGACCTGTCTGTCCTTCCAAAATCTCAGATCTCTTCCTGTTCCCTTTTTAGAGGACTTGAATTAGAACATGCAGAACACTTAAAAATATACACTCAGCTGGAGAGAGGAGATAGAGAAAATGGAGAAAGCTTCCTAGCCTGCCACTAGGGGAGGAAAATACCTGCCTTTTACATATAAAGCTCTGAAACTAATTACATTAAAGGCATATTCAGTAATGTCATTTAATATTTTTCTAGGATACTTATGAGTAATTTCAATATATACCTTTTAACCTACACCTCATGTTCCATTATATATAATTATTCTACTTGCTTATTATACCCTTTAAATTACAATGATTAATCATACACATTGCATAATTAAATTGTAAAAAATGATTAATTATCATTGTATTATTGTTTAATTATACTACATATTTCATTTTAACTAGAAAACGCAAAGTGCTTTAACTCATGGGCCAAGCATATTGTTATATGGTTAATTAGCCTGGATTTTATTACAGGTAAGGAAAACAAGGTCCAGGTCAAGCGACTTATCCAAAGTAAAACAAGAATATTCCTTGTCCTTGGCCTGAATCAAGAATAGCTTAGAATGCAGGACTTTCAGTCATATTCTACCAAAAAGTGTTACAAAAATCAAGTTTTTCTTTATAATGAATCATATAATTGCTCTTAAAGAATGTGTGCGTTTCTTCTAGAATCATATGGCTCTTCTAGTGGTTTCAAAGATTATGTCCACTACAGTATATCAGGCAACCAACTATTGACATTAAGCCTGATTAGGTGCAACTATTACAGTCCCAGTCTCTGAACCTATACAGTTTCAAAGCATTCTGAACTAACTGCTGGGTGTCTCACCTCATAAATGACCTCCAGACAGATAATGCCTCCAGATGGCAGTGTCAGAGACCTGTGATCCAGGACAAAAATTCTCCATCTTTTCACTTCTATTATAATACACACACATAATATAAAATGGTGGAAAAAAACTGTTGAGAATTACTTTAAATTTCAAGGCAGCTTTATCTGCTTCTATGGAAGTAGTTGAAAGTCCCTCCTGAGTAGATTGCATCTGGCTTTAGTTAAGTCCATTGATGGGTCTTTAATCACTATAAAAATTAACCCTCAAGTCTTAAGCTAGGAAAACTGAAACAGGAAACAAATGAACAATAACAACAACAAAATTTTGTCTCTGTTTTAATCTCTTGTAAGAAGTAATATTCATAACTCCTGAGAGCTTATTGCTTAAGATTAGATCATATTATTGTTTGCCCCAGTTTAATCTGGGGGAAGATAGGGCTCTTGATATATTTAGCTGAAGGAGTTTGTAGGAGCCCCTCTGGTTTCTGTTGCTTTTAGGCAAAGCGCCTAGGTTAATTATCCCGCCAAACTTCTAAAAACTGAGTAGAAAACGTTCATAAAGGCAGCTTGGAAGCTTGTTAGAATGGGAAAATAAATGCTAAGTAGCAAAAAATAAAAATAAATGTTCACCACAGTGTCTAATTAACACACTAGATTTTTTTCAAATGCTTTAAAATCTGAAAAAGATTGATATTATTGCAAAAAAATACATGTATATGTTTGCACCTGTGTGTTTGTGTGTATATACATATATTTGTGTATCTCATAATCCACAAACTCACAAGATACATCTCAAATACTCCTCATAGCTCCTCTTTCAAAATAAAGAGACATGGGAAAATCCAGCTAATATAGTTTTATTTGAAAAGCAATTGTAAAAACCAGTGATTATAAATAGGGTATATAACTTGCTTATAGCTATTTTTCTGGTAAGAGCTTCAAATAGCAAATTCCCTAAACTGAATATTTTTTTAATGAGGTAAATATCTTTACTACACACAGTCTTCTTACTTGCTCTGACAATTTGTCCCCTTTAGAGTTCTCAACTACATACAGCACACCCAAGAAATAATTCTTCTGTTTGATGTTTCTGGATCCAGCATCTCCCCGCAGATACCATGGTTACAATGCCAAGTGTTAGGCACGAAATTGCAGGCTTTAAAATGCAGCAGAATTGATGTACTGGCTCCTAAGGACACTCAGCTGCATCTGCACCAGATCACATATTTGTTTATGAAGAAATGGTTGTCTGTAAGATAAGGTGATGCAGACCATTAATTATAGATGGAAGCTAGGAGATAAAGAAAAAGATTATTATTTATATAACCAATTCCTTGCCAGAATGCTATACAGTGCAAAAGCTAATAAAACTGCTCTAATAACTTTGAACCCAAGAGGTAATTTACATTTTATTAGGTGGAAGGGATTTGAAATTGTTTGTTGCAGGAGATTAAAAAGAAGGGAAATAAAGAGAGAAAGAAACTGAAGCTTGAATCAGAAATGAGATTCATGATTTTCCTTTTGATCCACAGAATAGCAACTGTCTGTACTGCATTATAACTTCATATGATTTCCCATCAGGTTGTCTGAAAATTGACTCTTTAAATGTGATGATGCTGAAAAATGGTGTCTAAGAAAATAAAGCTTTTCTTTTCTTTTCTTTTAACATCACTGTTTCCTGCAGCATTTTACTAATGAGATACACAATAAAATTATATCACTCATGCATTATTTAACATCATACCCCCTGGATTTCCATATCCTGATTTTAGATGACTCACATGCTGGAAAACAGAACAGCCCCAGGCATTTTAGGTTTTGAATATAAATCACCTATATAGTTTAAGAACATTATTTTAAATAAGATACCCAATCTCTGGCCTTGATTATGTGTGAACAAGAATATATATTTTTGCATAATTATTTTTTCATTTACATTATGCAATATATCATTTGTTCATTAAACTAATTTCTATTGAGTGCCCACTGGTACAAGGTGCCATGTAGGGATGTATGGTATTGTTTAATTTAATTAAGAAATCATTACTCTTATCATATTCCACTCCTCCCATGCAGGCGCTTGACAGAAACACTTTGTTAACCAGCCGGCATAAATTAAAATATTTACAGAGGTAAGGTCCCATTCCCCACTCAGATCTACTCAGGACTTTAATATTTGAATTGCAGAAAGAAATATACATTTCTATATCCAAACCAAACTATATGTGCAGAGTTATAGAGTGGTGTGCTGGAGCTGATTTGTGCTGGCTCTGGGGAACTGCCAGCATCCTTTTTCAAACCCATGTTTAGTGATGGCAAATTGGTAGTGGTGGGAATATTTACTCCACAGAAATTGGTAAATACAGCAAACCAATGGGTTTTGTTTTGTTTTGTTTTTCAGAAGGCGAGTTTGTAAACATTCACCAGCCCACCATTGCATTTATGAAATGTCATTTACAGAATCACACACACAAATAAAGCTTGTGAGCAGCAATCTTTTGGATATAGTTCTAATGTGGTAATAAACACATTAAAATCATAGTCACAAGTTATCTGATAACTGGAATTTATTTAAAATAGTCCAACCCTCCTAAAAATTAGTTAGTGAGAGAACAAGTAGTAGACAAAATAAAATTGAGAAATATATTATTTTAGTTAAGTGGTTGTTATATAGATTTATTCTGCATTTTTATATTTTCATAGCCTTCCATAAAGACATTACAAATAAAAAAAGCAAAATAGACACACATATACATTCACTTATATATTTATGTTTGTATATGTGTACTTTTTAATTTAAATATATACGTACTTACAGATAAGTACCATATTCTTAAAATAAAAGCCATATATATGTACAAAGCATTTGCTATATAGTTGTTCAACTATTTTCTTAGTGTGTCTCTGTATCAGAAAGATATGATTTATAATTTAATTATGAAAATGAAATCATTTATTCCAAATATTTCCCCAACTGTGATTCAAACTTCATGTAAGGCATAAAAACATATGTAACCAAATTCTCTTCTTAAGTAAATTTAAACAAATAAAATCATCAAGATATAATTTGATATCCCTGTAGTTGGGGTGTTGAGGGTTTATACAATTCAAAATATTGTAAGATTGAGAAAGTTCTTTGGAAACTACTGAGTCCAACCATTATATTTTGTGAATAATATAAAAAAAGAAACTCAAAATTTCTTCAAAGTTAGTTAATGGAAT
Organism: Tarsius wallacei; assembly: GCA_963574415.1. NCBI lineage: Eukaryota > Metazoa > Chordata > Mammalia > Primates > Tarsiidae > Tarsius > Tarsius wallacei. The sequence continues at coordinate 5,366 of CAUYQG010031245.1, read as the reverse complement.
TCTTGTTACTCCAAAGTGTGAACCGGCTTCAACTTCACTCAGAAACTTGCAGGAAATGCTGAATCTCAACCCTTTCCCCAGAAGTACTGAAACAGAATTGGTGGTTTAAAAAGGTCCCCAGGTGATTTATATACACATTAAAAACTGAAAATAACTAAACTAGGCAAGACCAAATTTGACTCTGATCCCCTCACCTCATTTTACAACCCTTTCTAGAAAGCAGTGAACTTCCCTTTACTAATCAGAACAACTGAAAGATAGACATTCTTTGCACTATTTGTATTTTCTCTAGTCCAGGCTATGTCTGTGCATGTGTATGCACATGCCGCTGAAGCATCATGACACCTCTGACAGGTTTGATCTCTTCAGTCCTGAAGTAGTCATTTCATAAATGGACAATGTTGATATTTGGTAGTTCTGCAAAAGTTATCAGATACAAAATGGATCAGCAATAGTGACAACCATCATCTGTGATGATGATGATGATAGTAATAAAGAGTTTATATTCTGCCTTACAGAAAGGATGTCATAAATTCATGAAGATTAATATAGTAATGAGTTTCAGAAGAACTGAAAATGCTGTGCTAATGGCCATATACCATCTTTAAATATGTATAACCTTTTAACCTTAAATGAGTGTATGAGCATAACCTTTCCTTTGACCTCAACAGTACTTTTCTTATTTGAAGAAAAAGTGCATGTGGAATGCATATGGTATCGAGAACAGCAGAGCTTCTTGGGCAGAGAGCCTCTGCGGAAATGCAGATGGGAGGATGCTGTCACGGGTTAAACCAATTACCCTACACTAAACTTAATTGACGAATAATTTATGGAAGGCAAGAAATGTTAATTGAACAATGAATCACTTAGACTAAAGGATAAAATATATGTGGATTGATCACTAGAAAGCAAACAAAAGATTGAAAAGAGCTTAGGAAGGTTTGAGTACCTTGAAACTTAAAGCCACTAAATAAAGGACTTCATGACAGTAGGACTATCAAACATCAGAGCAAGAAACTGAAAAAGGCTGTCAAATCCCAGTACATGGCCTGGGTAGCAATAGGAGGTTTGTATTTCTGTTCAATTCATTCATGGAAGCGGAGAATTAGAGGAGGAGAATTCTAACATATTGTTCTAACAATGTTATTTAATTATTGTTTATTTTCTGAAGAATGCGACCCCAAGAAATTAAGTCAGCTGTCATTTCAGCATTTGTAGCACACTGGTGTAGTGTAGTGGGCATTAATTTCCTATAATGCTTAAGAAGCTGTCCTATTCCCAAACAGAAGGAAACATATTATGCACTCTCATTTTTAAAACAAATTTTTAAAAATGTAGGTAATAGCCGGGTTCAGTGGCTCAGCCTGCAATCCCGTGCTTTGGGAGGCTGAGGTGAGTGGATTGACTGAGCCCACGGGTTCGAGACCCACCTGGCCAACTTGGTGAGACTTCATCTCTACAATAATTCAAAAAATTAGCCACAACTGTAGTTCCAGCTACTTGGAAGGCTGAGGTGGAAAGATTGCCTGAGCCCAGCCAGTTCGAGGCTGCAGTGGCCGGGAGCGGCCACAGCACTCCAGTCTGGGCGACAGAGTGAGACTCCAACTCAAAAAAAAAAAAAAGTCTAGGTAATATAAAATGTAAAAGAAAAAAAGGCCAAATCACAGTAAATGTAAATTTTAATTGTGATTTTCTTAAATGTTTAAAGTATGATCTCCCCCTCACTTTATTGTTAGTAAACTTAGCATCAGTTTAGTGACTGTTCTTACTCTGGTTTTTCATGAAAAATTTCTTTGAATTTTCTTACGGTAGTAGCCATTCTAGCATAAACAAGCACTGTAATTTGTTTTTGGTTTTTGTTTTGCTAGGAGAGGTTGTACATGCTTTCAGAAAGCATCTTCACCTTCCACTGCTTATTTTTCCTAAGAGATCGAATGGAAATGTTATTTTATGGGCTTCTTTATGCTTTGTGATTTTTCTATGATTGGCTTCTTGTACTTAAGCTAAAGGGATTTACTGATGTTAACTGAGTTTGTTTCATTCCTATGAAAGCAAGGCTTCAACTAGGCAAATCTCAGATTGATAAAGGTGCTTTGTATTCTGTACCTCATCTGGATACACATTTGATTTTACAACAAACTTTTTAGAAAATAGATAGAAAAAATTAAGTGAATACATATTCGCTAACATCATTTTTTAGCTTATGTATCTTCACAATTTGTTAATAGTATACTTCTTGACCCCTAAGAATGATAATAAACAATATGTTTTGGGTTACAATTATCTCATGTATAGCATAGATGACTTAAGCTAGATGAGAGAATGGTTTAATAAATGTGAAAACTTCTGTAATGTATATTTTTCAGTAAATATGTATTAGCTAGCCTTCAGGACAGCCCAAGTTATCTGTTTCTCCCAGTATTCATGTCCTTGTGTGGTGCCCTTCCATATTAAAGAGGGTTTGTTTGCTTAACCTACAGGATCTTGTGACATGTTGATATGTGACTTTCAAGACTAGATCATAAAAGACATCACAGTTTATGCCATGATTTCTTTGGGATCATTCAATCTAAAGGAAGCTAGTTTCAGCCGGGCTCGGTGGCTCAGCCTGTAATCCCGCGCATTTGGGAGGCTGAGGTGAGTGGATTGCCTGAGCCCGCGGGTTCGAGACCCGCCTGGGCAAGCAAGACCTCATCTCTACAATAAATCAAAAAATCAGCCGGGCGTGGTAGCACGCGCCTGTAGTTCCAGCTACTTGGAAGGCTGAGGCGGAAGGATTGCCGGAGCCCCGCAGGTCGAGGCTGCGGTGGCCGGGAGCGGCCACTGCGCTCCAGTCTGGGCGACAGAGTGAGACTCCAACTCAAACAAACAAACAAAATAAATAAATAAATAAATTCTAGGTCTGCAGGTAAAGCTTTGTAAGGGCGCCTCAGAGACACCTGCCCCCCATGGCCGCACTCCAAATCAACACGAATTGCTCAAATTCATGAGGAAAAGATTCTATAAATTAAAACTAAATCAACTTAAAAAACTTGCCCACACAAGATTGAAATTATTTCCCAAGATGCACACCCTGCCCTCCAATTGATATTTTAATAACTTGATTGAAAATTTCTCAGAAGTCTATCTGAGTCAGGAAACGGTCTGCGGTGTAGGTGAGGATTTTAAGTTTTTGCAATGGAAACTTTTGGCCCCATGAACAGACCAGCAAAACTCAATTAAATGTGCTCTTCCTCCATCCTTGCCTAGTCCAAAAGTAAAAAATGAAAAACTTCGTAAGAGTCACGTTTAGGTTTGCTTTTTTCTATTTTTTCCTCTAGAACAGCCAGGTGGATTCATATGATTCCGTTTTTATTTTTTGTATTTTTATTTTTTGAGTTGGAGTCTCACTCTGTCGCCCAGACTGGAGTGCAGTGGCCGCTCCCGGCCACCGCAGCCTTGACCTGCTGGGCTCCGGCGATCCTTCCGCCTCAGCCTTCCAAGTAGCTGGAACTACAGGCACCCGCTACCACACCCCGCTAAGTTTTTGATTGATTGTAGAGATGAGGTCTCGCCAAGTTGCCCAGGCGGGTCTCGAACCCGCGGGCTCAGGCAATCCACTCACCTCAGCCTCCCAAGGCGCGGGATTACAGGCTGAGCCACCGAGCCCGGCTATGATTCAATTTTTAAACTATCTTCTCTCCCTCTCCGAATAAACCCGGACGCCTCAACACAATCAGATCGTTTTTAAAAATTTCAGCCTCCAAAGATCGAGGGGGAGGGAGTTGGGGGAGAGACTTTTAATTAAAAACAATCAATAACTCGGAGGTTTCAGGATATGGTCTGCCATTTCCTAATTAAGAAACGAGTTTGCCAGTCCTTTGGCCAGCTCAGTGTAGACCTTGCTGTGAAAAGCCCAAGGGTGGGTGGCTGTCCCAGCGACGTTGCCCCTATTCCGCCGGGAGACCCCAAGCCAGCTCAGCCCGGTCGCCGCCCGTCCCTGGGGTCCCTTCCTCCTCGCGCAGACACCTCGGTTCCCCGGGTCTGTCTCCTCCTGTGCTCAGCCCCGCGCGGGGCCGGCCGCCCCAGGCTCGCCGCCACCAGCTCGGTGCAAATACCTTTTCCCTCCTCGGGGCCCCAGCGCGCGGACACCTCCCCGCCTCCCTCCCTCCCTCCCTGCCAGCGGGGCCCTTTCCCGGCTCGGGAATAGCAGCCGGGGCCGCGGCGGCAGGAAGCGAAGCCCTTGTTGATGCTGTTCCATGGCGCGCCTCCCCGCCCTCCGGCGGCCGCCGCGGCTCTTCCCGGCCCCGGGTCGCCCCCCTCCGCGCCTGCGCAGTGCCCCGCGGGGGGCGGGGCTCAGATTCCTGTCAGCGGCGGCGGCGGTGGCGGCGACCGTCAGTTTTCGCTGAGGAGACGCACGAAACGGACCCGTTGGCTCTCCTCCCTCCCTTTCCCCGCCCCGAGCCCCTCTCCTGGCTCGCCGGGGATCAGTCTCCGTGGAGTTTCCCCTCCAGCCCGCCGCCGTCTCCTCGGTCCTCGGCCCGGTGGAAGTCACTACCCTCGAGGAGGAGGCAGCGGCAGCCGCCCTCGCCTCGCCGCCCCCGGTTCGGTGCCCGCGGTCCCGGAGAGGAGGTGCCGCCGCCACCGCCGCTCCCCCCCTCCCGCTGCCCTCGGGCCGGGCTGGGTCGAGCTGCGATGCCCTCGGACTTCATCTCATTGCTCAGCGCGGACCTAGACCTGGAATCGCCCAAGTCCCTGTACTCGCGAGGTGAGTCAGGCTGGGGGGGAGGGGGGACGTGGGGGCGGGGAGCCCGGGCCCGGGGGAGGCAGGGGGTCCCCGTCGGGGCCGGGGGGCGGCCAAGCCCCGACCCCGATGGCCGCTGTCGCTGGGATGGGAGGAGGCCGCCGGGGTCGGGGCGACCGCGGAGAGGCGAGCGGAGGAGTGGCGGCCCCTCCCCCGCGGAGCCGCCGGCCGCGCGGGGCCCGGATTCCGGCGGCCCCCGGGTCTCTGCGGCACCGATCGCGCGAGCGGCTCTCGGCCGGTCCGACCCCGCTGGGCTCCGCGGGCGGCCGGCCGGGCCTCCCCCGCTCGGGGATCGCCCCAGACTGGGCCCCGCCGCGATCGCGGCGCCGCGACTCCTCTTATCCGGACCCTCCTCCCCGGCAAAGTTGCCCCCAGGCGGGCGGCGTGGCCTGAAGCCGGCTCTGGGTGCGGGGTCACCATTTTTCTCCCCCTCCAGCTTGTTTGTGCGCCGTCGTCCTACCCCCCTCTCCCTCCGGCCTAGTCCACTCCCTCCCCTTGTTGGGACAGCCCCCCTCGACCAGGCGTTCCTCCTTTCCCCGTCATCTTGTTGCTGGAAAGGGCCCGAGTTTTCCTTTTTTTCTCT